>JAPYZD010005092.1:0-10352 GCA_030522725.1 Ichneumoninae sp. B BG-2022a | reverse complement strand
TCGAGGAACGACCGGCCGTCCCTATATTTCTTTGACAGGGAAGTCTACGAGCCAGGTACCGAGGAACAACGTCAGCTCATCATAAAAGAACACCATGGGACTAAGGCCACTGGACATTTCGGCGTAGCAAAAACTCTCAACCGCGTAAAAACTATTGCTACCTGGCCGAACATGCAAAAAGACATAGAAGACTACATCTGAAGGTGCGACACTTGCCAGAAAATCAAGTTGGTCCGCGTACGTCCACAGGCGAAGGCTGTAATCACGGATACGCCTGAACGACCAAACGATAAGATCGCCTTGGACCTCGTCGGACCCATCCCTGAATCGAGCGATGGTTACAAGTACATTGTAGCGCTTTTCCCGGATGGGCAAAAGCCTACTCCCAAACACCCACGACCTTTCCCGTTAATTTCTCCGTCGATCAGGGATGGGCGCCAGGTACGTCGAAACGCACCAGGGAAAAATCGACAAAAAGAACCTTCCCGGTTTCGCTGCGGTCTTCTCGAGGGCAGAGAGGCTGGATAAGTGACTATTGTTCGAACAGCACAAGAATAAATAACACCAAAAATAAATTACGCAAATACGGAAATACGGGAACCAAAGACTCGAATTTATTAATTAAAGACAATAAGCTAATGAAGGGAAAAACCGGAGAACCCGGAGTAAAACCCTCGTCCCGTAAATGAAATTCCAACTTACAAAATAAATCGCTCCAGACAAAACGCAGAGAACGATTCCTGACTCACGGGACTCGCTCGCTTCGACGCTCCCACACATATGCTCGCACACACAGACGGTCGCGCTCTCCCGAATTGGTGGATGGACTCCGGTTTCGGCGGCGTCGGTGGGAGAACCGGCCGCTAACCGCGCGCCACAGGGTACACCCTATTTATGTACCCTATGTATGTACCTCCTTACGCGGGGAACCCGCGTTCCGTTCGCGAAGTATCTTCGAGGCCCCCTCAGGTCGGATATTACCCCCCGGCTGCAGGTAGGGGTGTACCCGGATGGAGGGAGGTCGATCGACAAAGACCGGCGGTGCGTAGCCTCCTCCTGGAGGAGCGCATGGAGCGAGCCTCGGTTCGGACAGTAGTCCCGCTGGCGGATACAGGATGTAGCGTAGGTCCGAAGGGGGCGGTCGTTCGACAGGTTCTCGAAAGAGTCCCCGTCCGATCACTTCCACCGTATTTGGGACCGTTTGGAGGCGGGGATCGAACGGCCAGGGACGAGGATCAGCCGGGACGACATGTGATATCCTTACTGTGACGTCGACGCCGCGTTCCCGAAGTACTTGGATGAGCTCCTCGGACCGCTTCTCCAAGCGCGCCTCCGCTCGGTCGTTCAGGCGGCGCCGGTAGCACTGGTTGCGCTCTGACCGGGACATGCGAAGGTGCTACTCAATTACCGGCCTGGAAATATGACCCGTCGGTGGGTAATTTATCCGCCTCACGGCAGGATGACTGCTCTTCAGCAGGTTTCTATTTTGGCCGCTCTTCAGCAGTTCCCCAAAAAAGACCGCTCCGCTCTTCAGCAGGGTGAGTAACTCGCTCTGCAGCAGAGTTTTTCTCCGCTCTGCAGCAGGGTTTTTTCCGATCTTCAGCAGGTTTTTTAGCCGTTCTGCAGCAGCTTGAGAAGATCGCTTCGATGGAAGTGGGTTGGTCGTCTTGAAAGAGACGGATTTTTTGGTGAAATGCCGGTGGATGCAAAGCCACGGACGATTTCGAGAGGCGGCGTCGTCTGGGAAGGAGAGGACAAAAATAACCTTTGAACCGAAGACTAGCTTGGTAGGTCGTAATTCCGATTTTATTTGTAAAAGTCTCGGCTATTTAAAGCCGTTCAGTGCCCTAGTCGCTTGCGAGAAACACGTTTCGCGAATCTCCCTATAGCGGCTAGATTTACAACTAGTGTCTAGCCTAGAGGTCCGAGCGTACCGTTGCGGCGCTCGGCTATGTCCGGGAGTGTTCGGTTTTTTCGAGCCGCGGTTAAGTGTCGAGCGTGTGCGCGGCGATGGTACGCCCTAACCTCGGGCTAAGTTACGCGTGATGTTTTTTTATAAACTGTAAAAGTGCGGAGAGTTTTAAATTGGAAGTGTCATGTTAGATATTTAACAAAAAAAATATTCTATCCGGTTCCACCGGTGTGTATGTATGACAGTGTGTGTTAGTGCGCGTATTTCGTGTTTCGTGCAGTGTTGACATCTTCGCCGGGCAACAGGTGTTTTCGGCAGCGACGAGGATTATTTTAATAGTAAGTAGAATCTTATTTCTGATTATTTTGCGGAGAGTATTGTTTAGTCTTTAATATTATTTTCTAATTCTTTCTTTTAGTTTCAGATTTCCCAGGCGGCTTCACCATAGGAGTTCCGGACGGAAAGTTCACGTCGAGGGATATGGACGGCGGGTCCATGGTGATTTTAACAAGGTATGTACGTATCTACTTTCTAATTTATAGTTTCCTTATTTCTATGTTTAAGATATTTACATGCTTTTCCCTTTTTTGTTCCAGGTTCCTGCAAGGTAGCGGGTAAGCCGCTGCCTTGCCTCGGCATCGTCGAGGGAGCCAGAGGGTTCGTCGGATGACATGGGCGGAAGGCCCATGTCCAACATAATATCGGTAAGTGCTTATTCTAGGCTTAGTTTATAATTAAGATTTTTCATATCATTAATATGTACTTTTTTATGTTACAGGTTATGGCGAGGTAGCGTGTAAACCGCTACTCGCCTCGGCGTCGTCGAGGGAGCCGGAGGGTTCGTCGGTTGACATGGGCGGAAGGCCCATGTCCCAAGTACAACAGGTAAGTTTTTTACCAAATGCGGTAGGATAAGGGTGCGCGCGAGCCACTCACGCGTTGCCGAGTCGAACAGATGGGAGGATCGGTAGAGTTGACTGAGACAGCCGAACACCTTGCGCCAAATCGAGGAGACCTCATCTCCCCACCCTAGTGTATTGCTGAGGTTAATACCGAGATAGCGAGTGGACACGACATATTCCTCAGGCTCGTTGAGAATGCGTAGGGTGGGGAGACGACCGACCTCTATCGCGTTGACCACCCGCGCAGTACCGAGAACCATTGCTTTAGTTTTAAGGCTGTTTAGAGAAAGTGAGTTCCGTGTCGCCCAGCCGCAGATTGAGGCAATCGTTGATAAGACCTATGGACCGTACGAGGTTCTCCTGGGAACACTGTCGGTAAATTACTAGATCATCTGCGTATAAAAGGTAACGACAATGGCGGAAGGTGGCAGGCAGATCGCACAAATAGAGACTGAATAAAAGCGGCCCGAGCACGCTACCTTGCGGCACGCCTGACTCAACAGGCGCCCATTGCGATAGACTGCCGTCAAGGAGCCGAACTGCCTGCGACCTTCTGCATAGGTACGAGGTGAACCACTCTAGGGCAGACGACGAGAGCCCAATATTGGTAAGCTTCCGTAGTAACGTTAAATGGCAGACGGTGTCAAACGCCTTGCTAAAATAAAAAAATATAGCGATCGTGAGATGATGCTTGTCAATACCGAGCCGGACGTCGTGCGTGAACTTGAGCAAGGCCGTCTGGGTGCTGTGTCCTTTTCTGAAGTCGGTCTGAAGAGGATCGATAGCATTATTGGCATTGAGCCAGCCAATGAGTTGCTTATAAACTAGTTTTTCAACGACCTTCGAGAACGCACAGAGAATCGAGATAGGGCGGTAATCGGCTGGGCGGGAGGGAGCGGATATTTTGTTAATAGGAGTGATGAGGGCGGATCGCCACACGGAGGGAAAAGTGGACGTGGTTAGCGAGCAATTTATGAGCTGTGTGATTTGGTGAAGGAGGTGACCGGAGACGAGGCGGAGGAAGGTTCCCGGGAGCAGGTCAACACCGACAGAGTTCGATGAACAGCGCGAGAGAATATCGGCGACGTCCACATGCGAAACAGCGGTGAAGGAGAAGGGAACGATATCAAGAGCGGGTAGGTTGCGAGGTATTTCGGCAATGAGGGAGGTCGCAAGGGGCGGAGGAGTCGAGAAGGCCGAGCAGAAGGTAGTGTTGAGTTCGTCAGGTGAAAAAACTATTTGCGGTGCAGATCTTTTTGGTTTAACTAGTCCCAGGCGTCTAAGCTCGTCCCAGGCGTGTCGCGCGTCTCGACAGGAAGTTACACGAGCGTAAATATGATTTTTCTTTGCGTTCGATATTAGTAGCTTGGTGTCATTGCGAAGTCTCCGATAGGCTTACAAAAGATCTGGGTTGCCTGCCCCGTTGTTTTTACTCCTGCGGAAACGGCGGTACGCCTGGTTCCTTCTTCTCGTTAGAGCGCGAATATCGGGCGTTATCCACGGGGCCGGGGTTCGCATCACGCTAATCGTCTTAAGTGGAGCAAGACTATGTACTGCGTCGAGGACAACCGAGCCGAACATGTCGATTTTTTCATCGATAGTTAGTTCGTCCCCAAGACGTGTCCAATCATTACGAGCTAGCAGCGCTGCGAGTGCGTTATCGTCAATATTCCGTATGGGACGATAATGGATGACACACGGGGACCGGCGAGGAATAGCTAAATCGTACGTAATCGAGATCCAATCATGACCCGAGAGAAACAGCGTTATGGATTGTTCACTCTGCAATATTTTCGACGAGACGCTAACCGCACAAATATCGAGCCAGGTATCGGAGGTGGCGGTGTGGTGCGTTGGAGCAAAGTGCACCAGAGTAAGCGAGTGTTCCCGCAGAAAATCCTTGAGATGCAAGGCATCATATGAGTTCCCCATTAGGTCGGCGTTAAAGTCCCCGAGAACGATAACATTAGGGTAGAACGGTAGTTGCAGAACAAGTTCGTCCTCGAATTCATTTAAAAACCCAAGACGAGGAGGCCGGTAGACAACAGCAAATAAAATCTTCGTGCCGGTCGAACAGCGGGCTTCGCATATAACATACTCGGGCTTGGCCGAATATTCTCCTGGCGAGGCAGCTATAAGTTTAACTTGTAGCATAGAATGGAAGTAGATAGCCACGCCACCCCCCCCCCTTTTGCCGCGCCTATCGTTGCGAATAATACTGAAGGAATTGAGGGAGACATAATAATCCGTAATATCTTCATTAAGCCAAGTTTCGGTTACAGCAATGACATGATGAGGGTTTGAGTAGAAATAATCGCGGAACTCATCAATATGTTTGGGGAGGGATTGCGCATTGAGATGGCATACGCGTAGATGCGGTGCAGAAGAGTTGATGGCCGGTGACGAGGTCCTTGCTCGGGACGGAGACGAAGATTGCGAGGCCAGCAGGAGTCAAGCGTCATTGCTCGCTGAATCGCCAGCCCCAGCTACAGTCTGAGCTGTGGCTGTAGTGGCAGCATCGATGGTAGCAGTGTTGGTGACCAGCTGAGTGTGGTGCCCCGTTCCAGTATCGGTGGTGGTGGTGGGAGCCGATATCAGTGGTAGCGTGAAGCCGACGGGAGGCGGGACGGCACCGGTTAGCATCGGTGTGATGACGTTATCGCGTGCCACGGTGTGAGTGTTAGTGGCCCCACTAAGCAGCGCCCCTGGGGGAAGAGGGGGGACAGCATTCGTAGCCGAGTACACCGGAACCGGTATGCTGGCTGAAGCGTGACGCGAGATCGCTCCGCGGCTCACTCCCTTCCCTCCGATAGCAGCGTGAGCGTGGCCCTCTCCCCTCCCTCCGATTGCAGCGTCGAGTAATCCAGGCGTAGGTACAAGCATAGAAGCGAGCGGTAGCGGGGGAGCAAGACCGTCGGAAGATCCAAGATTTTGGAGGGGGCCGAGGACAGCGGCTGCCTCGCGTGCACCCGCCTGATTTTCGACGATTATCTTCGGCACTCCATTGCGATGAACAATGCGGAGGCCCGTTTCCCCACGTGCTGTACGAGCTTTAACCTCTTCTTGGAGTCTCTTGTAGGCTGCCTCTTGGACAGGCGTACAATCGGATCTAATGGTCACCCCGTTGTAGCAGGCGTGCTGACGGAGAAGGGCGGAGGTCCGAAAAACGACCGCCGCCGCTTCCGGCGACGGGAGGATGACCTTGACCGGTCGAGTGGACTGCCGGTTACCTTCCGGGTTACCTCGTACCCCGAGTCGCAGGAAGGTTATTTGCCGAGCCTCGATTCCCGGCAGGACAACCGACACGAGTCCCAATATCGAAGCGTTATCCTCCGCAGGCGTTGCAGCTTCCACAAGCCCGTAATAATTATATTGCTTTCTTTTTTTCCGTTCACACACTTCCCGCGAAAGAATCTCGTAGTCAATACCATTTCCGGCGGCACATTCGATGGCTCCACCCGTGGACTGCAATCCTGGTTGCACGGGAATCGCTGCGGAGACAGCATCGACCCGGGCAGCGAGTTCGGCTAAGTTATCGGCGACTTTAGCGGCAAGTGCAACGTTGTCCACCCGCATAGCGGCATTTTCGTGACGAAGGGCAACAATATCGGCCTCAGTGGTATCGAGGCGGGCAAGGACATTCTCGACCTTGACTGTCCGTGACGTGATGAGACCGCTGAACTTGTTCTCCAAGTAGTAGATCCCGGCGTCAAAGTGAGGCAGGTCAAGCCCCTGGGGAGCATGGACTACCCTGGTTCCCGCCGCACATGATGTGCTATTTGGCGTCGGCGTGGGCGGGAGCGGCGTTGAAGAGGGACTTGATGCCGAAGCTGCAGATACTCCCGTTTTCACGGATAGAGTTAAGCTAGGCGAGCGACCTTGACTCTCAGTGCACTGTTTGCATCGGAACAATTTTCGATTTGCAGGGAGTTCGCTGAGCCCAGTGTTTTTTATTGCACATTTTCCGTGAAATAAACGCCCGCACAGACCGTTACACTTGAGACTAGAGGCCACTGAGCCCGGCGTACCACAATGCCCGCACTGTACCGACATTACGGATGTACCGGTGAGTGACAGAAGAGCGAGTGAGACAGAGCGATAACGATCTGTCCAGCGAGCGGTCCGGTGACAGATTCAGCTGTGTTATTACAGCGACACACGCACACCAATAAGTTTGACCGTTGAGCAAGCCGTAGAGGCGAAGCGAGCCAGGAAAAACGAGCACAAAAGCAGAGGAAAACGCCGTCCAAAAAGCTCCGCGAAAGAAAAAGTTAGCACAGCTGTGAAGCGCGCGCAGAGACGAACCCGCTGTTACGATAAGAGCGTTACCGTGAAACTCTTTCACGGTATTCATTATCATTTTTCACAATTTCACAAATAATTTATCAGTTCAAATCGACACAATTTTTCAAGGCCGAATTGGCGCGATTTTTATAAGTCCAGCGTTGCACAATTTTTATAAGTTCAAAATTGGCGCGAAATTTATAAGTTTTTTTGGCACGAAAATTTATAAGTCCTTTCTCGGCACAAATTTTATAAGTCCTTTTTGGCACAAAATTCACTTTCACTTCAAATTCACTTTATTCACTTTTACTATTCACTTGTAGTCCTGGAGAGAAGTGTGCTGGTAAAGTAGATCATTGAACTGATGGTGGCCTTTTTATACCCCAATTTTGCCCTCCCCCTTCGTCGATTTTGGAGCAATTTGGCGGATTCGTATCTGCGTGCGATCCTTGCATATTAATTTTTATTGATTTGTCCCTCAGCGGGTTCGTCCGGCGTTCTTCCACGGCTGTCAGTGTTTCCCGGGCTCTCGCGGTGTAGCGTCACCGGCGCCGCACGGGAGTTTTCTTATTATGTAGGGGAGTTATAGACTATTCTGTGTACTTTCAACACCGGCTACACAGTACTGTAATCAAAAGTATATGACGATTTTAGCAGAGGCCGAACGCGTATGAATGCGACAGAGACGGAGTTAAAATTACGAATACTTTTTTTCTGCGAAATGATACTACAAAATGAAAAACGAATTGTGGGGCTCATTGCATTAAAGATGCATCACCTGAACATTCCCAGTCAAAAGTAAGATTCACTGAGAATTTGAACACCTTGTAAAGTTAAAAACTCATCTAACTCTACAAGTAAATGGACACATAAAGAAAGCCGGATGTCAACTATCATCCGAATAAGTCGGTCCGTCGGCCACAATCATAACCATAAACTAAAATGATACAAATTATACAAATAACAAATAAACAAAATTATTTGGACTGTCTCCAGGGCAGTTTTAATCAAACAAATTTAAAAAATATATATATTAATGAACATTGTAGTATTTTTTGATATCGGAAATTGAATCATCCTATGTAATGCTTCGTGAATTGGCTCTCCGAAATGTAACGCGTGAAGCGAGAGTTTAGTGCTTTGATGGACAGTCAAATTCAAAATGTTTTCTATATTGGGCACGTGCTTAACCCAAGCCGTATGTTTCTTGGAGCACAATGTCCTGAACAAACGTCCTAACTCTCGCATCATTCTTTCGGTCGGGTTTGTTTGCGGATGCCTAATCGAGCTGTACAAAACTTTTATTCCATTCGATTCCAGTTCGGTTTTCCACATACGAGACGTAAATTGCGTACCGTGAGCGGATAAAATTTTCTTATGCTTTCAAAATTTCAGTATAAAATTCAAGAGTATTTTTTTCAGGGTAATCCTAATCGTCTCGTTTTTCATAGTATACAGGCTTACATGTTTCGAAAATGAATCCAACATAACGAATATATATTGCGCCCCCCCCCCCCCGCCTCGACCCATCGGAAGAGGACCGTGAAAATCGACGGTAATTAAATCATTCGGTCTTTCAGATGATACCATGCTAAACTCGCCTTCCATCGACAGAGACAAATACTTCACTCGTTGACACAGATCGCAACGTGTCACACATTTTTTTACGTCACTGGCCATCCCTTTTCAATAATAGCATTTTTTAAGATGTAACGTTTTGTAAATCCCCGGATGACCAATTTTCGTGTGTATTGTATCTATCAAGGATCGTTTCAGACTTGCGGGAATTATTATTCTCCAGTCTTCGCTACCCTTTTCGCGGTGGAACAAAATTTCGTTATGCATGAAAATTGGATTCGTCTGAATTAAATTCATATTGTTCAAGTATTTTCCGAGTCTTCCGCATTCTGTAGTCTACCTAGCTTCTTAAAACTTCGAGCTGCGTTCAAATCTTAGTCTAAGAAAGCTAAAGTGAGCAATGCGACATCCTCCGTGCACGATTCGACCGGAAGGAAACATTGATACAATGTCGAAATTATTATCCTTTCAGTATTTTCTTCGGCAAATGTTCTGTTTGGGTTTTGACTCAAGACGTCTGCGACTACATTATCTATTCCTCGATAGTGACTGACGTTAAATTGATACTCTTGTCAGAGTAAACTCCATCGCGTGATTCCTGAATGCTGAAACGTTGCTTTGTTTAGAAAGGTTAAGCTCTGGTGATCGGTAATAATTAAAAAATGTACGCCAGTCAGATAAACCCGAAATTTTTCGATCAAATACACAGTGGCCAAAAGTTCCTTTTCTGGCGTTGTATATTTGATTTCACATTTCGTTAAACATCTGCTAACAACTCCGATCACGTTGTGTTGATTTTCCTCATCGATTTGATACAGTAGGGTAATAGTGGGAAATACGGCCCGGTCCATATATCATTGATTTACGTGTTAATCGAGGTGAGCCATATTCACCACTCTTCCCCTATACCACTAATACCGCGATCACTAGCGTCTGTTTGTAAACGATACTGTGCGTCGGATATTATATGCTTGAGCATAGGGGAGTGCGGGGCAAAATGGCACACCGGGGCAAAACGGGATAATGACACAAAACGCAATTATGCAATAACTTTGAGATGGTGGCGGTACGTGAGGCAAAACCAGTTTAAAAATTCGAATCTATCGTTAGGACAAAATGGGGCATCCAAAAATTATTGGAAAATTGAGTTTTGCCATCATTGTCCCGTTTTGCCTCGCTGTGCCATTTTGCCCCGGTCTCCCCTACATTTCGCGAACTGTTCTTTTAATTGGCTGAAGGCTAGGGAGTGTTTTTCCTGAGAGATCCATTCTTTATCTTTGGTTAGAAAGATCACGTAATTGGTCGAGCAATTTACTATGGATGACGTTAAATTGGCGATAGTAATTACAGTCTCCCAAAACCTGTTGGAGCTGTCGCTTGTTTTTCGGTTCTTCAAATTTGGTAATTACATCGAGCTTCCGAGGCTCCAGCTCGATTCCGTTTCGAGATATTACAAACAACAGAAAGGGTACATTCTCTTAAAAAAAACTGCATTTTGACAATTTAATTGTGAAATTAAAATCGGTGAGACGTTGCAAATTCCCCGATAGCACTTTTAGATGCCCCGCGTAGAAAAAATTAGTATTGGCGAGATTCTCGGCAAGAATCTCGCCGAGAATCTCGCCAAGAATCTCACCGAGAATCTCACTGAGAGTCAAGCATGAGCGCCGAACTAA
>JAPYZD010005091.1:0-20887 GCA_030522725.1 Ichneumoninae sp. B BG-2022a | reverse complement strand
CAGCCCAAATCAAATCTAAAACTCAGCCCAAATCAAATCTAAAACTCAGCCCAAATCAAATCTAAAACTCAGCCCAAATCAAATCTAAAACTCAGCCCATAAAGATCGGCATATTTTTCACGTGAACACAGCTCGAAGGGACGAAGCAATCACCACCACATAGGTGTCGAGCGAGGGAGGGTGCGACAAGCGCGCGAAGCTACAACAAGCCCGACGAGAACAGAAAAACGGAAACGGAAAACGAACACCGGAGCGCGAGAAAATAAATTCCCAGAAAAGGCCAAGTTTCCAAAGGTATGCGGAAATTCCACGTTTATTTCCCAACAAACTATAATTACGATATTCAAAAATAAGACGGTTTATACTCAGAAAAATTCGATATTGAATTTGAAGAATAGAACAAATTTTGGAAACCCCGCATTCCCACAATTTTGTTCAAAGAACGATCCCACACGCGAAATTCGGATTTCGAAGAGATTCAATGTAGAAGTTCAAAGACTCCGTAAGTCAATTCCCCGAACTGTCGATCTTCCGAAAGTGCACTCTCCGAGTGGTCAAATCTTCGAATGCGGATTTCTCCGAAAAGGCTTATTTCCGAATTTGTACACTATACTTGAAAAAGCTTTTCTTACTGCTTTTAACAAACATATACGAGGTCGGTCGAGATCGTTTTCGGATTGTTGCTATTCGGATTTTGAAACTTTCCGAGTTTTTCTTTTCGCATTTGTACATTTTCGGGTTTTCACGTTTCCGAGATTTAAGTTTTTGAGTTACTGATATCTTGTACTTTCATTTTGTTGACTACAAGATCTCTCGTATTTTTACTCTTTCTGATAATTTATTTCGAAATACTTACATATCGGTTCTTCTCTGTTCAGAGTATTAAATCTTCCAACAATTGGCTATTAACCAATCATTAAATCTTCCAATAATTGACCTTTTACGCTGCTGCAACGTATTTGGAGTTTTAAGCTTTTTGACAATTGAAATTGGATTTGTGTCGTCGTAGCTATTATTTATTGGCATTTAACTTTTCAATCGGTTTGTCGCGCTTTCTGGAATTTATTCTTTCATGTTTTTTAACTTCGGAACATTGACTTTTATGTTTTTGAAATAGCGGTAATCAGCATTTTCCGATTATTTCAAGTAGTATAAGAAAAATCGAGAATAAGGCCCGTCTAAATATTTAGCATTCGCGACTTCTATCCCACCCCAAGGTATCAGTGCAAAATGCGAGATCTCCGTCTCCGGTAAACCGCGCTGCCCGGCGTTGACCCGAAAAGACAGACCGATTGTATTACTGACTCCCTCACACTCTAACGAGTTGGACAGGACATAACAATTGACTATGTAATAAACAAATTCGGTAACGCGGTATTATGATTATTCTAAATCCTTTTATTGGTTGCTACTCTCTCTATACCCTCTCAACCATCTCCCGACGTCATCTATATCGATAGCCGCAATACGAAGCACGATATCTGATCGAGACTCCTTACGATCGCTTCCCCTGGCACAAGCGCGAAAACAAGGCCTTTTTAATATAACTTTACCCGGAAATCAAAACCTTCCGTCTGTTCTCCAGCTCATTGCACCCTTCTTAAGGTAGCTACGTCGCTTCCCGCTCATCTCGCATGAGTTATCGAAAAGAAAGTGAATATTGCAAGTACTTCTCGATGGTATAAAAATCTGAAAAGTGCATGCATATTAAAGGCACTGAAAAGATTCATTTTGCATAATAATAATTTCAAAATTTAGTTGATTCGTTCGCGGTCAGTACTTGGATGGGTGACCGCTTAGCCGGGCGCTAGCTGGCGCATCAACCGTTGAGCGGGAGGCGCTTTCTTCTGAGACTTTGGTGTTTCTGCACTTTACTCCAGTGCAGAAATATTGGTGGATCAGTAGAATATGGTCGTCTGTACCGGCACGGGTTTTCCGTAGTTGCCCCGCCGAAATTCAAGTCCCGCAAGCTCACTTTAGTTTACTCGGACGGCGGATTTAACCATAGTTTCGACAATAAAACCACCGTGTTGCAAGCTTATTTAAATTTAATCCGATTGTGGTTTATACTGTCGTTGGGATGGTGGTTGGACGCTAAACTACTGTGGTGTTCTTGGTGGTAACCACCGTTTTTACAGCAAATGCAACCTGTAACATTCCGCTAAAATGTTGTGAAATATTTCACCGAAACATTTCTGAAATATTTCAATGTAAATTTTATGAGCAGACAAAACAATATTTATTTCACTCGGTGGGAAAATGGCGAGTGTTGCGATCACACGAGTTCAGAAAACGTTTTTCGCACGAGTATCGAACAAAATTTTATTTCACAAGGTGTGAAATAAAATTTTTCGCACGCAAAACGTGCGATAAAACCACCATTTTCCCACCGAGGTGGTACATATCGAAATGTACCATTTCCAAATGTTTCAAAAAATTTCACAAATATTTTTTTAACATTGCTAAAATATTTTCAATTGGGGAGAATCGATCGAACCGTTTAAATTTGATTGTTTTTAATTTTTTGAATTTCATGGAAAATTAGTACGTCATTTTGGATGCAATTTTCCGTATTAAATATTCATATATGAATAATGCGAAAATATAAGTGGTACGTTAGTGATCAGCGTGGAAGAATACATTCAATATAGGCCTACGGCGACTACAAACGAAGAAAATTTATCGGGTATTGTTGTAGCCAATGTGACGGTTGCACATTATTTTCTTAAACATCTTATTACAAAGCGCTACTTTTGCCACGCGTTACAGACACGAGAAGGGGGACGTTTTGTACATGGGCTACAATAGTTATTTGTATGGCAAGGGCGTAGAAAGGGAGTACTTGACGGTTGTGAAAATGCCGCACGAGCCGAAGGCGAGTCCGGCATTTATACGCCCATGGCATTCACATAATTTTTCCCAACAAATTCACGAAAAGGCACTTTTCCGCTCTAGTGCGGGAAAAAATACCATATTGCGTTTGCACGCATGCGCAGTATTTTTCTCGCACGCGATGCGAAAAACAGCCTTTCTGCGCATACTTCACAGGAATGGAAAGCGGGATTTTACGTGTATGTGTTAGGAAAAAAATTATTTGAATAATTCCATTGACATTTTTTTCTGTTAGTTTAATGTTTCGAGACACATCGACTTATAAAAAGGTAGTAATTGCAAAGCGAGCTTAATTTTAAAAAGATGAAATTGGAAATTTTCATATAATTTCCTCATAAAAGTTGAAAATGAAAATGTTGATATCATTTCCCCATAAAAGCTGAAAATTGAAATTTTCATATCGCTTTCTCATAATGTTCCTTTATTCGCGAAACTTTTTCTAAGAGGAATCATTTTCTGTATTTTTTGGCTTCTTCATAGAGGAAGCTTCGCGAATAAAGGAACATTATGAGAAGGCGATATGAAATTTTAAACTTGCAATTTTTATATTGAAGCGATGTGAAATTTCTAATTTGTTTCTGTCAATTGCCCTCTTCAATTCCACTTGAGAAATTAAATTAAAGGTATTTATTTAATTAAACAGGCGAAAGAATTCAAGGTATCACTTGCATTCTTTCGTTTAGAGTTGAGTTTGGAAGGAAGTAAGACTCGACGGATTTTACAATATTTAAAAAAATGATACGTTCGACGCAGCATTACGACGTTCAACTAAATATGTTGTTGGTACAGCTAAAAAATTGGTTAGTTGAACAATTTATTGGGTGATTCCACCAAAATATTTTTGAGTCATTAAAATATTTTGTTTGACCAAGTAAATATTTATTTGAACGTCCGTGCCCGAATCTTAGTTGATTCAACCGTATTTTTTTATCAGTGGACAAGCGGTTAAGTTCGATCTCGCTCATGACTTGAATTCATACAAAAATAAAAAAAAGTTTTTAAATGCCTTGCCTCTGATGGCCCGCGGAGAAATGGTTCTTTTTGATTTCTACGTATTCATACGGTCTGCAAAGAGCAGTCCTGTATGGGGCTCAATACCCAATGTGCCACTGTATTTCCAACAACATATGATACTAAAACGGAGTAGAGCTCTGACTCGAACGTACGGACGTCTATTCACGACGTCCACGGTACAATTCAGGGGCAGTTGTGAGCTCCTCGTGGTTTTTTTTTGGCAATGTGTCATTTCTCTTATCTGATTAGATTCGATAAATCCGATCTGATCCATGTACGACCGTGTATGATCATTTTTTCCCGGGTACCATATGTGGCATCTACGCAAACTAAATGTCTATATATTTCCTACATATTCCCTTAGTTGCTAGGGTTTTCTGACAACTTGTAATTGGGTTCTGCCCGTATGATTTTATAATACATCAATAAAACAGTGGTATTACAATGTGGACAATTATGGGACAAATATAGAGGGTCGAAGTAAGTGGTTGAATTGGTATACGAGACAATGTTTTATAAATATACGGCATACAAAAAAAAATCCTATAAGGGTAACTTCATTTTTGTCACACTTCGACAGCCTCAAGTCAAAAGAGTTGCCCGAGTTTGTTTATGCCATGTAAGTTCGTACAGGATTTTCCATTTAGTTTCCCTTCCCACATCCGTACGAATACTTCCCTTTTACGCTATCAACAAAGGTAAAAGTTTCTACTTTGCAGCTATATAATTCTTCCCTTGAACTTTACACTTTAAACCCAACCAGGCAGACCAACATCAAAAAATAATACCTCTTCCGCACAACAATCCGTTTCACTTCAGTGTACCCTGAAGTGTTTTTCCATTCATTACCAGTACAAGAAATTGTATTTTTTCATTGGGTTTCAAATACTTTATGTAAACAAATTTACAAAGCCGTTTTGAAATAATCAATATCTGTATTTTGAAAAAATCGCATTGTATGCAGTATCTTTGTAATTAATGATATAATTTTGTTTTTTGTTTCAGTCTAGACAGACTTCTTCTATTCCATCTTCTTGAATCCTGCTCTCGAGAACAGCTAGACTCATTGGTCCATCGATATCGATAATTTTCTCATCGGCCACACCTGCGGATTTGCTCTTCTTTCCGTCACGCTTCGATCTGTACAAAGGATTCTCAAACCTCTTGCTGCTTGACGGAGCTCCGTTCGCGTCGCTGTCCTGTTCCAAGTTGTCTTCAGCCGCGACTTCCTCAGCTTGATCGATAATCACATCACCTTCCGGTACGTTTTTAAAACGCGCGAAACCAAAGCTCCCACCAGATTTCGACTTCGTCTCTGGACGACCGGCCTCTCCGTTCGCAACAAATGCTTCTCGCCATCCGGAGTACACTCTAAAAATTGATAAAAAAAAATCTTATTATTAATTGGCATTAAATTCATCTGATACACGGGCAGGAAACTTTTGTGTATACTTTGCAAATACACGTGCCGGTCACGTCGCTTCCCTCGAGCCGATGGCAAATGTTATGGTTTCCCCTAAAGCCAACAAAGTTTCTCGCCGTTCGCCAGAATAGAATAATGGAAGTAAAAAGTGCGCGGCTGGCACCTGGCTCGCTCTTATAGTCACAGCTACAGTTATTCAGGTCGTCGACAAACGACTCGAAGAATTAAGCGTCGAAATAAATGAACGATAATAAGAAAAGACAAATTAGATAAGACTTTCATTTATTGCCGTAACTTCTAAATTCTTTACTCTGTCCAGTAACATCCGTAATGAGAATTTTGAATCGTATATTCCGGCTAAACAATATTTTTATTGAATTTACAATTAGTTAATTACAAAGGTGCAAAGTAATTCGCATCTATTTAAAATAGAAAGTACTTAAAATAGAAAGATAGTTCGTTGATCGATCGTGGCTTCTTTATAGAGGAATCTATGTGCAACATTGTAATAAATGAGGAAGTCATGCGCAAATTATTTTGCATTTGTTTTCGTAAGTTTCTACAAAATTTTTCTAATACGTGAGTAAGTTCTGTAGTACTCGAAACAGCTCCCTTCATCTCTTTTGATTTATGCTTTTAGTATTTTAGTATTTGAATACTTTTGTGGGGACATTTTTTCCTCCTTTTTTTGGTTTTTTATGTTTTTATGCAATAATAAAAAAATTTTAGTTTTATTTTTACATAAATACATAAAATATATATTTATATTATATAAAGGTTAAATTGTTAGTTTTATGTAATAATAAAAAAAATTCTACATCTCATCAAACTGAAATGGTCAACATTTTATACAAAATCTATTATTAACTGAAATTTGCATAGTTAATTATTTGGAGGCTATGACTTATGCAATTTTCCCCACTGACGAATCTTCAAATTATTTACCTCCTAGATTAACATTCAATGCATAAACTCGTGTCAGACGAAAAATACAAAAGTTCAAAAAATGCAAAAATTTCAAACTCTCATAAAATTAGACAGATAGATTTTCACCAAATGTAATACCGAATTGTACAATGTTAGACCATTCCCGCGTCAAATTTAATCTAGATACCTCCATATTTACTCAGAGTAGACCCTTTTTAGTAATTATTCAAAAAATTGAAATTCAATAAAATCTGACGGTTGAATAGATTTTGATCAAATTCAATACCCAAGGTCTTCATACAAAATATTTTATTTATTTTACTTTACTTTACGGAAATGGCAACATTCATGTAATTTACATGTAACACTCTCGTAATATTACCTGTTATTTCAGTTAAATTGCTGTTACATAGCTCTTACATTACTGGGCTTACTGGCGAAATGCGCGGCCACCATAACGTCCTAGTATACACTAGGGCCTCGATTTGTGCGGCCTCGGTTTCCGTAATAGTCCCCACCACGGAGCGAATATCGATCGACGCAGTAAGCTATTTACCATGCTCGGCAGTTAGTATGGGCGGGGCATGCGCAGCCTTGATTTTCGTGCGTGTCAGCGGGAGCCAGTCCCGCCGCTATGAATGAAGTCGAGGCCCTAGTGTATAGATATTTTACAATATTTTTTTTTATAGATATTTAAGCTTGTGGACCGCAAACATGAGCATCAGCAGTGAGGGGCTTAAGGTAGTTCTTGCGACGCATACATGTAGATGTACGAACTATTTCGAAAATGCCGACAATTGCCGTAGCAAGTTGATGGACCGCAAACGGACCGAACGTTTTTTTCGAAAAATTTGCGTTGGTCCGTTTTCGGTTCCCGCAACCGAAAAGGACCAAGATCGTATTTTTATTCCGTCGTTTCATTAAAAACAGAATTAAAAGCAAAACAACAACAAAAAAATATAAAAAACAGCCAAAAATTTTTGTTAAAAACGTTCAGTCCTTCCTCGATTTCCTCAACCGAATAAGGACCAATCCAAACGTACGATCGGTTTTACCGTTTTTTGTGGTCCGTTTCGTTTCCCAACGGACGTGTCCGTTTTTTCGTTTTTTCCCTAAAAGCAGCCGTCCGTCAACTTGCTAGGGTGTGAATAAATTATGTATTCATATTCGATTAATCACCAGCAAATTTATACACTTTTGTAGATATTTGATGATGAATACGCTGTATTATGTTTGATGACTGAATACGGTGTACAATGAGTAATGACCTTATTTATGTTCAGATGTTCATTTTTATTAAATTTATACATAGTCGTGAATTTATTAAGAAAAATCCATAGCACATTTTATATTGTAAAAAAGTTCAGTGTATCCATGTTCATTTGTGTTCCAAAGCGTTAGTTTGGTTAGTTTTCCATAAGAACCTGTGCATGAAACTTTGGTAACCAATCGTGAAACGTAATAATTGCATTAAAATGACTTTAACTATGAAATAACGAAAAGGTAACCTTCAAAGTTCAGAAAAGTAAATACGAGATAACTACTTTAATAAAAACGGTGAATAGTGAACAACTACATTGATAAAAATGACCTCGAAAAAATAAAATAAAAAGCATGTCATAAAATCGTATCCCGAAGCTTATGAAAGGACAGAAGTAAATTTGATTGAAACATTTTTTAACGATAACACTGCTTACTCTACGAGGAACCAAAAAGATGTTTAACTAGTAAGAGTTTCGTAGACTCCCGTTTAAGAACGATTTTGTCAAAGTGAACGAATTAGCTGAGCCAATGCTCCGAATCTAGCTCAACGAGTATGTCGACCGGCCATATGTTCAAAACTCCGCGCGCTAGCCGTGCAACCTGTTAGAATTGCACATTATACGCCAATTGTGCATAACAACTAGTTTAATAGTTTTCTGTAAATACAGTACACAATATCCTGCAGCGTTCAGAGTTTCCGGAATAAACTTTTCATTGTAGAGTATAGATGAGAAGTTTAGTCGCGTGTGGAATTCATCTATTTCTCGCTAGGATTGCCAAATGCTTTAGCGTACTATCGCGTTGGCTCGATCCGTCCTCCAAGTGGAAATAATAAACTGTTAGCCCGTGTCTCGAATGGGGAGTCGAACTAATTAAACGGCACAACGACCGTCCGGCCGGTTGCTCGCTGGTGCGGAATTCTGGCTCGAGGCTTGAGTGTGAGAGTCTCCGACGCGAAGCTGCGAAACTGCGGTGTCAAACCTTCGGGGTGGTCGTGGGAAGAAATAATATGCGAGAGTCGGAACGGTAAATGGTAAATGAGAGCACGAGTACTGGCACAGGCTACTGCTATACTCTTGGTAGTGTAGTACAGCAACCGTAGTGGTAGTAGTAGCTCCGTAGCGGTACAAATTAAAAGGTCTCCTCCCCCAGGTGGCCAGTCTCGTGCGGCTCGGCACCTTCCCGATTGCGAGACCGACAGACTACGATTGAATCCAGAGATCCTCGAATCCGGGGGCCACAGACCTCTCCCCTCCCTCCCCTCCCTCCTCTTCCTCCCCTTAAGCTTCTAACGATTGACGTAATTCTGTCCTCTGTAATTATCGCCAGAGAAACTGGTCCCTAGCGAGAGATTTTACGTATTCGGTAACCCTCGGATTGAAAGCCAGCCGAAATTGCCGAAAGGTACGGTCTTTGAACCCAAAGAGGGTTCAAGAAATTCGGAACGAGATTTATTGTAGAAAAATAACCTCGAAATTGTAAAAAAATAATATTAGCTCACATGGAATAAAATATGTTCCATATGTACACGAAATATATTTTCGCCGAACAATTTGGAATATATTTCTGTAAATATATATTTTGAGACATGTAATAACCGTTTATACGTTTGATATATTGATGATTTAGAAATAACACAGTTCATATATTTCAAGTATATTTTTGTCGTCAATTTTACTTTGGTCACATAATAATCGCAAAAAGGCTCTTATTGCGGTTTTTCATGAGAATTTCATCGTCGCATATATCTGGCTCGTTTCCAACGAGTTATATACATATATGATCTTGCGTACACTTATGCGCATAGCATGGTTCAGAGTTCGTGTAATTACTTTCCCATCTTCACAGTATTTCCTCCCACCCTCTCCATCCGCGTCGCGAAGTCATACGCACGAGTGTTCACCAGCCAAGAGAGTACAATTGAAAGTGGCGCGATGCTCATCTCGCCGCGTACGTATGTACGCAGAAGTATAGAGGTACAAAAGCCGGGCGGCGATAAGGGGTCACGACTATCGCGTCCGTGTCTCTCTCGCGGTCTACCTCGAGAAGTAACGAAAATATAGAGGCAACCACATCGCCTACGTGGTGCGTGTTACTCGAATGGACATTTCCAATAAAGTCGGAGAAAGAATACACAATAATAGGGGTTAAAGGGAGCAAGGACAAGAGGGAAAGCATACAGAGCCCCGGTCGTTACACGTTCTCTCGCATCGAGAGCACTTGCTTCTTGTTAAATTCGCGTTTCAAGAGTTTATCGAAAGATCGCATAAACGCGCAATATCATCCGCGCTTTTTGAATCGTTATACCTTCGCATACACCTTTGGACTCGGTCACGCGGAGGAAAATTAAATAAGGCTTTATTTAACGAGGGAAAACCATGGTCGGTCTAATCTATTTACAGGAGTAATAATACACGGAAAAATGAATTAATTGGAACAATAAAAAAAAATAAATATATTGTTGACTCAACTAATTGTTTAGCTACTATTTAATTGTCATCTAGCGCTCAGAGCACTTGTGCTCTGAGCGCCGGATGATAAATTCGTTGCGTCAACTCTTTTAAATTGAAGTTAGTTTGCTATTCGTTAGACCAACTAATTTGTTAGTTGGGCCAACCACTAGTGACATTGTTGGATTAGCCATTTACTTGCTTGCTTAAATAATTTACTACCTCGTTACAACCAATCGACTTGATTGAGCCAACGGCAAAGGTTACCAAAAACATTAATAAACAACTAACACAAAACATCGATCTACGTGACCGCGTAATGTTTTTTTATCACTCGATGCTTTATTATCGTTTTTGCTTCCTCATCGAGGAAGCTTGTTTTCGTGAATTTTTTTTTTTTTCTAGATTTTCATGTAAACATTCGGCATGTTCCAAAACATCGAAAAAATCACATTTAGAAAGAATGTCTGGATAGATGTGTGTGTGTGTGTGTGTGTGTGTGTGTGTGTGTGTGCCTACGTGCATGGGTGGGTGCGTACATGGGCGAGTCGGGGGGTGGGTGCATATGTGCGTGTCAGGCCTGTAAAATTGAACCGTCTATAACTCATGAACGGCTTTATCAACCCGGTATAATTTTAGCACGCATATACAGCAGTTGGGTGCCTCTGTTTGTTACAATCTCCGCAACAACTGAAGCATTCGTTCGGATTTGATCAGATTTTAAAAAATTTTGAAAAAAGAGTATTCGTGTTCTAGCTTTTGCAACCCTATCGATGCCACCGACTGCCAATCGAGTGCAAAGTCGACTGGTAGATAGTGAGTCTAAATTCGATTGTTCGGCAGCACCACCTAGCCATCGTATTCGAGCCCATTCCGTTGAACTTTTCGAAATCGTTGTCGTTTGGCGGTCGACTTGTCAAAACATGACAGTTTTACAACGAAACATGCTTAGCGCGTCCGCCAAGCCGTTGTACATCGGCAACTAGGTGACGTTGCTATCAGTCGATATGTAGTAGTCGATTAGTACCGTTAGTGCCGTTTAGTAGTTGATTTTAGGCACAAAACCTATTGATCTCGTATACGGTCGATTGGTAGTTGAATCAGCGGTCGGCAGTGCCAATAGAGCATCACAATATTGAGGAATCGGGCTGAAACTTTGTACAGAAGTAGGCTAACATCAAACAATTTTCGCTATGGAATTTGATAAGAATCGGTCGAAAGATCTCGGTTTTGGGACATTTTAAATTTTTCGAACAATATCATTTGCACTTTGGCTCTTATAATTTTTTAGATATTTGCCTAAAAAATTCAACATAAATCCATTATTCTGGACCCATTCTAGTGAACCCATTTTATTGAGGCAAAATAACATGGAAGTTACATGTCATGTACCATTATTATATACGAGTAATGTCATTGTTACATATCGGTATGTTGTTGCACTTATGTACCAAAATTCGTGTAACTGTTGTGTAAACTGTTTGTAACAATGTCAATGTAACTTACTAGCGAGCATATTTTATTGCAGAACTGTAACATGGAACTAATATGTAATATATCATTCCCATATAGTACGAAGTATTTAGAAATAATTTTGCAAACATTTTCAATGTTTCAAATTTTACGAAATATTTCAAAAATATGTGAAAATAATATTTTGAAATATTCTACCAAAATATTCCAACGAAACGTTTCTTAAATATTGCAAAATAGTAAATTACTCCACGAGTTAGAAAAAGTGTTTCGTACGAGGGATGTACGACATTTTTCATCCCAAGGTGCGAAAATGGCGAGTGATGAAAAAATATTTAATCGTTCAACGCATCTAAAATATTTCCGAGACATAGTGATAAAATATTTTGAAATATTTTTTATTTTAAGTTTTGCCGAAATGATTCCAGAAATGTTCCATATTTATGTGGTGTATATCCACATAAACACGGATTAATGATGCAATCTTTCACATATCCTTGAAATGTTTGAAAAACATTTCAACGGAACAGTTCTGAAACATTTCAACGTAAGATTTATCAGCGGGCGAAAAAAAAAAAAAAAAAAAAAAAAAAAAAAAAAAAAAAAAATAAAAAAAAAAAAAAAAAAAAAAAAAAAAAAAAAAAAAAAAAAAAAAAAAAATGATTGAAACCTTTCAAAAATATTTCCGTGTTGTGTGGGTTGTTATATGCAGGTAATCTACCCGTTGCATGACATTTTGGATTAACACAAATATAGCAAAATTCATGTAATTGTTACGTAACGTACTTGCAACAATGTTATGGTAATCACCAATATGATCAGGTGATGTTAGGGTATATAATAGTAACATTAAAATAATCATAACATGCTTATAGCCGAAATGGGGAAGACGACATTTTAAAAATGTCAATTAGGCGATATCTAGTCCATTCGGCTTGTGCGAGAGTACCAAAAACATAAATACCTTTTATAGGCAGCGATTGTAATTGAGTCGTTGAAAAAAAGCTTTTGATATTTGAATACAATGTGTTGTCTGAAATGTTATGTTTATTAATTTTACTTTGTTATGTTCTCCTCCAATACAAAGGATGTAAATAGAGAAAGTATTGTTCAATTGTAATTCAGCCAGCAAGTCGATATTTATAATGAGCACGTTTAGAAGGCCTTCGAGGCCCGGAGTGACCACTGATAGTCAAAATTGACTTTCTCGTAGCACGAAACTAGCATTATACCGTTAAAAACAAGTGGCCGAATTTAGACATACAACTTTTTGTTTCTGACAAATCTACCACATCTCAAGGCTGGCATCTCCAGCCTACCACATCTCTGGCATTGTGTAAATGAGGAATCGAAGTCTAGGGCACTTCTATCTTGTTTATGTATCCATATGAACAAAAGAGTGGAATATCAACTGACTTTTATATGGGCATCTGCTTGGATTAGCAGCAACTGCGGTTCGGTGCGGGAACAATTTCAGTTGAATGTCCGACACGCGCCGAGTTTGGTTGCACTAACAACTATAGTTGGTTAGGGTGCCTATTAAATTTGTCGTCCCCCCTTGACCATCCTAAATACTATTTCAGTAGTTAGTCTATCTAATCGAATTAATTGTGTTCACGATTTGTGTCAACTAACTATGAATGTTAGATGGAACTAATGCTAGGTAGAAAAACACGGGGAAAAAATGTCCAGTGGTATCAACCGGGAATCAAACCCGAGTCCTTTCGTGAAACCAACCCTCATGCACTGCCCTTTCTATTATTATTATTATTATTATTATTATTATTATTATTATTATTAAACAAAAATGTTGACGTATCTGCCTCAAGTACTAGATCGTGGTTATCCAGCCACGTATCAGCGGCTTTCATAGTTATATTAATCCAATTAATGCTAGGTTATGAATTCAGAAAAAAAAAAAAAAAAACAAAAAACTTACTGCGAGTATGAGTAGCCAGAGTAGGGTATTGCGACCAGGATGAGTAGTACAAGAATGACGGGAATTGCGAACATCGGAACCAGAATATTGAGCAATGGTGATCCACTCAATGCCGAACCGCTTGCAAGGTTCTCCATAACATCGTAGCCCTGAACTGCTTGCATGAGCGAGGACAAATCGACAACATTTGATTAAACATACTGTTTACGTTTCGAGAACAAAAGATTATGTAAAAAATGCACGCGCTTGAGAATAAAATATTGAAAAAAAAACCTGTCAATAAGTGTGAGAGAACATCAACGGCTTCTTGGCTAGTTATTCCGGTGTACTGTCCGCTCTCTGCGATCAAGACTTCGATTTTTCTGTCCCATGTTCTTCTAGCGTGCCACGTTATAACACCACTGTAACTTGCTAAAGCAGAGTCCACCTGACTCGTGACCTTCCACAAGGAAGCCATGGCTGACAAGACGACTCTGCCTCCGCAGTAGTCACAACAGTGGCCTTCAACCTATTCGGGTTTCATCCATTATTATTATTTTGTTTGCACCGTGTGCTTTTTTGATGGAAAGAAACTAAAAATTAAAAATGTCATTGTACACTGAAAAAAAGTTTTGGTGATATCAAACTAAGCTGCGGTTACGGGTGGCGAAAGAAATATTTGGTCGATTGAAAGAAATATTTAGTTGATCGAACGATTATTTAGTTTTTTGACCAAATATTTAGAGGGTTGAACGAACAGTTACGTGGATTTAACAAACATTTCGTTCAATCGACCAAATATTTCTTTCGCCACCAGCAACTGCAGCTTAGTTTGATATTACGAAACCTTTTTTTTGGTGTAGAATAATATAAATGACGATTTGAACCTTAAGTGGATATTCGCAGAGAGGTGGCGCGCATTTATCGGCTTGCCAGATATAAGAGCAAACTTCTTCGGATAGCTCCTCGTCTACATCGACGTGACACGTGCAGTTGTCGCACAGCAGCTGTTGCGATAACGATGCATACCTATTGTGCCCGAAAGAAGTAAAAAAAACTTGTAAAAATCACACAGAACTTTGCTTATGAATATAGTTGATCGATGAAAAAAAAATCGAGATATTTTAATTAATTTTTTTTTACGTGACAGTCAAACGAGTCTTGTAAAATTCGCGAGGTTTATCAGCGAGCTGTGTCCATTCCCATGGATTGAGGGTGATTTTCTCGTCGTCGATTCTAACACCCTGCACATGAACATCGACCCTGGGCAGCACCAGGCTCAATGTTCGATTTTTACTAGGCAAAACCACGATGTCATTCTGGCAAGGAATTCTTTCGGTGTGCGGTGTCGCGTTGACCCAACCGTTCCAGTTGTCCGGATCAATCCACATGTAGAGACCCTTCTTTGACCATCTTACTGGTTTCTTTGACCTTTTCGTCCCACTGAACTGCAATAAAAATTATTTCGATGTTTTTTCACCGATAAACTACAAAAAAATTATTTTACGTGTGCACCGCAAGTGTATATGCAGCACACCTGTCAAACGAATAATTTTCCTGAATGAAGATTCGGGGCTAACCATTCCCTGTTTAATCCACAGTTTGTAATCGGATAACGAATCAGATTGTGTCTATGTAGCCTACCAGCATACCGGGGCATAATGGTACAAAAAAAATTTGAGAGAGCATACTTCAATGTATTTTTTCACACCAAACGCAGATCCGACAAAGTGACGCGTGACGATCGAGTTTTTTTACGCGCTGAAGCTGAATCGGCGGCAAGACTTTGACGTTGAAAAGAGTTGAAAATAAAAATTTTCATATCGCTTTCTCATAAAAGTTGAAAATAGAAATTTTCATATAGCTTTCTCATAAAAGTTAGAAATTGAAATTGTCATAACATTTTCTCATGATGTTCCTTTATTCGCGAAGCTTCCTGTATGAGGCAGCCGAAAATACAAAAAATGCTTGCTCATAGAAGAAGCTTCGCAAACAAAGGAACATCATGAGAAAACTATATGACAATTTCGATTTCCAATTTTTATGAGAAAGCGATATGAAAATGTCAATTTTTAACTTTATGAGGAAGCGCTATGAAAATTACAATTTTCAACTTTATGAGGAAGCGCTATGAAATTTCAAATGAAAGCGATATGAAAACTTCAATTTTCAACTTTTATGAGTAAACGATATGAAAATTTAAATTTTTTACTTTATGAGGAAGCGCTATGAAATTTTCAATTTTTTCAAGGTGTTTTGAGGTCAAGATATGCATTTTTGGGAGTTCGAATAACGAAAAGAAAAGTTTTTTTGTTACACATCCTAATGTATATATAGTGGAACCGTGACTTTTACGGTGTGGTGTTTAACAATTTAAGCGCCGACACTGAACCTTTGAAAATATAGTTTTCATTCTTTCCTATGAATTTGAGAAGAAAAAAGTGTCCTGTTTACTCTGCTTCCCTCGACCCTCGTTCATCGCACCGAGACAGATATTTTTCACTTGTCCCAGCTTGCCCCTATTCCAGTGTGCCGCGATGTTTCATTTTGCTTATCTTATTTTGCCCCGGTCCCGTTTTGCCCCCATCCCATCGTCTTGTGCCGCGCTATTTTCGCTTGTCCCACTTTTGCCCCGATCCCATTTTGTACAAATTCCATCATAGAGGAGACTCCATTTCTTGCTATCTCATTTTGCCCCCATACCACTATGCCCCGGTATGCCGTTCTGCTTCGCTCTCCCCTATTTATCTATCGGTATTTTTCCTCCCGACATGGACACTTATGCGCAGTCACGCGGGCACTCACACGACCACACGAATTCACACAAGACCCGTGTGTGAAGTTGGGTCCGGAATAGATTCGATCGAGTCTGGGTTAGATGGGATGTAAGTTAGGTCGGGTCTAAGTTAGATAGGTTCTCAGTTAGGTTGTGTCTCAGTCATCGCGAAATGACTAGAGTCGTGGCATAACTATAGTTCCGGGGTGACTCGAATACCAGAGTTCATTGGTTCGTTTGCTCAGTTTGTTCTATTCATTCATAGCCGTTAATTCCAACCCTAGCAAGTTGACGGACGGCTGCTTTTAGAGAAAAAACTAACAAACGGACTGAAAAACGGACATGTCCGTTGTGGAACGAAACGGATCACAAAAACAGTAAAACGGACCGTACTTTTGGACCGGTCCTTTTTCGGTTTCGGAAACCGAGGAAAGGTCGAACGTTTTTTATAAAAATGTTTGGCTAATTTAAAAAAAATGTTTGTTGCTTTGTTTTTAATTTTGTCTTTAATTAAAGGACAGAATAAAAATACGATCTTGGTCCTTTTTCGGTTGCGGGAACCGAAAACGGACCAAAGCAAATTTTTTGAAAAAAAACGTTCGGTCCGTTTTCGCTTTCCGCAACAGAAAAACAACCAAATTCCAACAAAAAATGGACAGTCAGTTTTGTAGTTTTTTACGGTCCCTTTTTTCCCCAACGGACGTGTTCGTTTTTAAATAAATGTATGTGTAGATTGTATACTGTTTGCACAATATACATATTGTTTGAGTACCGTTACAGTAAGCTTTTTCTTCATTTCTATTATTACAAAAATAAATGTGAATAAAAATCATTTCAAAACACGACTCGGAGATAGCAACAAGACGGTTCTACCACATTACTGAGGGCGTGCGAGCCACCACAACCTGCTAGTCGTGTAAAAGTTGCCATGTATGAATTATTATTTTTCTATTATATTATAATTATATTTCTACTATAGTTTCTTTGGGATAAACATGTTGTGGAAGTGCAAATATGATGTTTTCAAATTCATCAATATTTCGTACATTGTTAATATTAAGAAAGTACTTGCCGTCAAAATTCCATCTGTTCCCAAACTCAGTGAGCCTTCTCGTGGCAAAACAATCTCGGCAACTTCGATTTTACCGGTGTTGGGAAGACCAACGGTGTGCCAAGTGTCCTCGGGGAAAATAACCTGACTATCGGCATCGGGCAAATGGCCTTCGATCCAGTTACTTCCGGTTTGCCACTCCAGATCCGGAAGCCAGTGTCTATCTTTGCCGGTCGAAGTTCTTATCGTCGCGACGAGGACAAACGATAGTCTGAGAAACAGACCTGATTCACGATGCATCACGTCTTTAAAGTCTCTTTAATTCGAGGTAACACAACCTATGCGCTGGTAAATATAAATAAATATATATCGACGCGACGTTGAACGGTCGGTCGAAGACTGAGAGCGTCTCGTTGATGGATCTGTACTTTCGGTAGGCGTTACGCATCTGGTAATTCCCTCGGGATTTCGACGGGGAGGACTTATCACTCTTCCATGTTGCAGCTGATGCTGCGTAGTCATTACAAATAATAAATATATGTACAAAAAAAAGAGATTACATGTAGTTACTTGTGACACACTCTGATCGGAGACAAATGACACGCCCCAGTCGTCTTCTGATTAAACTCGATTCATGCTCATCTCACGATTAAGACGCTTTTTTAAAACCTTTGGCAGCCATTGGGCCTTGATTAATACAATGCCCAAATATTAATAGTGTACATTTTGTAGCCGATTATTGCGGCTTCTGCGTCTCGCGCATTCGTATCGAATTAAGGACATTTTATATATAAGAAACGAATTTGTAGTCTTCAGTTTGAACTCAACTTCGAACTTATGTTGTAATGGTGTTTTTTGATTTAAGTTTCATAAGTTCGCTCTCACAACAAAAGAATGAAGTTTCAGAATCAACAATTCTTCTCGTATTGGTCAGCACTAGTATAGGGGAGACTGGGGCAAAATGGCACATCGGGGTAAAACGGGACAGTGAGGGAAAACCTCAATTTTCCAATAATTTTTGGATGCCCCATCTTGTCCCAACGATAAATCCGGATTTTCAAACCCGTTGTGCCCCCCGTATCACCATCGCGACCATCCAAAAGTTATTGGACAATAGTGTTTTGTGTCATTATCCCGTTTTGCCCAGATGTGCCATTTTGCCCCGCTCTCCCCTATATTACTTGTGGTCTACCGTTTTATTGTTCCGAAACGTAGAAAGTTTAAATATGCATTCCTATAGTAAAAGTCCGTGGAAAATTAATTTTTTGTTTTAAGGTGAAGTCAAAGTCACGTGACGGAACCAGGAGCGTGAGAGAGATAGCGGCATTGGTTTTACGGTGGAGCGAGGGAGAGAGTCGATAGCGTTTCACTTCACCATAAGCCGGTTGATCGTGGTTGAATGGTGGCAATATTGCGGATTAATCGATAAAATGGAAAATAATAAGTTTGAAATATATTAAAATAACGTCTTAAAGTAGCCGAGAACCCACTGCGATATTTACAATGCCCGTTAATTAGTTACGAATAAAGGAACTCACGACAACAATATCAAACTCTCGAAGCTAAGGCACTATTTTTAGCAAAAAACCAAAACGGAGTACAACGAGGATGACGGAAACAAATATATTACGTATACAAGCGTGTTTTATTATCGATTTTATTATCGACAGAGCTTGGATTACACGAGAGTCTTCATATCTGAAATTCATATTGTATTATTTTGTTAATATATTGTATGTATCAGTTGAATTCCGGATTTCGTAATAATCATAGTCACACGTCAATGAAGAGTTATCAATTTTCATTATGTACAGGTAATAAAATCACCAGTATATTTGCAGACAGTGTATTTAATTAATACATCGATGAGAAATAGTACAGATAGTTCAAACGTTTATTTGTTTTTTATTTCTTTTTTATTTGCTAATTTCATTGATCGAATCGACAAAAGTGCATATTTATAGGCGTGCCAAGACCGAAAGGAGCAGTGCGACGAAACGTTATTTTATAATTAAAAATACAATATAGAGTTTGTAATAGAGAAACGATAGTGTTACAAGTTTCTTCTCTATCTTTTTTTAGTTTTTTTTTTGTATTTCTTACTTTTTTTATGGATGCGGGGATTTTTCTAGCATTAAGTTCAGTCCGATAATCCCGAGTCACTCTACATTATGGTACTTAACATTTAAAATCAACTGGATTATAATCGCACTCGCAGACGGGAAACCAAGAGTTCTACTTGACATGCTTTTAACATCCCGAAGACAGATTCGTCCAACATCAATAGTTTTGGCAAATCAATTAAAACTGCTCGATTTCTCGATTTCCAAGCCAAGAAGGAAACTTTTTAAAAATTATATATATATATATATATGTGTATATTTTTTTTTGGTTGCTTCAGTTCAGTTCCGCTTACTCGTCTCCCTGGCCGTCTTCCGGACCCTCAACGAATCTGTTGCTTAAACCGTAGATAAACCTTTGCTCGAGACCGTCGTTTAGGTGTTTCTTCAGTGCCTCGTTCGCTTCCCGATTACCACCCATAATTTCCGAATTGGAATGAGGAGCCATACGCTTTCCGAGACCAAAGTCGTAGAGACGCACGCGCCCACTTCGCTTGTACTGCTGTCTCGGATCGTTCAGCATGTCGTCGCTTATGTAATTATCGTAGTTGTCATACGGCATATAATCCGGACTCATTCGCAGGGGATAAAGATTCTCTGAGGTGCTGCGTTTACCGAAGCCAAAGGAATACGGTTGTGCGGCCTGTAAACAATTTAATACTGATTTATCATCTGCGATTTTCGACGTAGTAAAAGAAAAAAGGTAACAGAAGGTTATTTCCTGAGCGGTCACATAGAACTCTACGACAAATAGTAATAAGTTAAATATGTTGAAGGATCCCTCCAACGATGCGTGTAATATTTTTATCATTTCCATATTATTATTACTATTATTATTATCATTCGTGGTCATATTAAGCCTGTATATTATTTTCCTACGACTCGCTACCGAGTTTATTCATTTTCTTAGGCAGCAAGGCAAGTCGAATCTTTCGAGGGTTTATTTATTATCTTCGTAATACAGTGAGAGTTGCACGGAGATAAGCTTCGTCTGTATACGGAATATAACGGAGAGCAGGGGAATAACGGAACTCCGGGGCAAAATGGAGTATTGTTAACAATTTTACTGCGGGGCATGAAAGTAAGTCTCGTCTCAAGTAGAGAACACGCATCCGTTTTGACCCACCGCTCAACCCCTACTACACAAAAATGAATATGATTTCAGTCGTCACAGAGTAGATTTATCGAACAATCCGTGGCACATATACTGTAAGGGGATCCGAATTGGTTTTGTCATTTCGAGTCCGGTCTACGTTATTAATTTCATTCCTTGGATCAGTACCGCGAAATCTTATTGTATAAGGTGCCTATTGTATACGATGGGAATAGAATTGGAGTGTCGGAATTGTCGGAAGACTGGAGTACGATTCTGATAAAAAATAATGCAAGAGAGAATGATAGAGAATGAGATAGAATGAGATAGAATGAAATAGAATGAGATAGAATGAGATAGAATGAGATAGAATGAGACAGAATGAGATAGAATGAGAGAGAATGAGAGAGAATGAGAGAGAATGAGAGAGAATGAGAGAGAATGAGAGAGAATGAGAGAGAATGAGAGAGAATGAGAGAGAATGAGA
>JAPYZD010005090.1:0-10357 GCA_030522725.1 Ichneumoninae sp. B BG-2022a | reverse complement strand
TGAACCCCAACGACCGTAGTGCTTTTCTTGATGATACCTCGATATGTTCAGCAAAGCTCAACTTTGAGTCGAAGATCACTCCAAGGTCTCGAATCTTTTGTACCTTTTCCAACGGGTTTCCTCCGATCGTGTAGAACGTGGGAGCAGGAGTGTGACCTCTCGTAAAGGACACACAATTGCATTTTTCGATGTTTAATTTCATCCTATTCCTCCTGCACCACGTCCACAGGTTGTCCAAGTCCTCTTGGATCCTCAGTTGATCTGCCTCGGATTTTATCGACATATATATTTTCAAGTCATCAGCAAATAGATCGAACCGCGTGAACTCAAGTGCCGAAGCGATGTCATTAATGTAGACCAGGAAGAGTAGAGGTCCAAGATGTGATCCCTGAGGGACCCCGATGTAACCCGGATTTGTCTCGACAGAAAGTTTTTATAGCGAACTCTCTGGGTTCTATTCACAATATATTCCGTTTAACCAGCTTAGTAGAGCACCACTAATACCCATTAACGAGAGTTTTTTAATGAGTGTTGCGTGACAGACTGAGTCAAAGGTTTTTGCGAAGACTGTATAGATAGAATCTACCTGTCGCCCCAGCTCCATTTCCGTTGCAAGATAGCTCTCGTACTTTAGCAGATTTGTGATTGTAGACTGTCCCGCAATAAACCCATGCTGTTCTACGATCAATGAGTCTCTAAGATTCGATGCCAAGTATCCCGTTACCAGTTCATCCAGCAGTTTCGGTATTGCACTTATGAAAGATATGGGCCGGTAGTTCCTGACATTAGATTTTGACCCACTTTTGTGTATCGGCGTAATGAAGCTTTGCTTCCACGACGACGGGAATGTCCCCGATCTAAGTGAAAAGTTAAACAACACATGTAGCGGTACTGTCAGGCTCCCTATACAAGATTTTAACAGAGAAGGCGGAATGCCATCCGGACCTGGACCTTTCGTTGCATCCAACTCGCTGCGTCTCTTTTTAATAATCCCTTCCGAGAAGCTCAGAGCCGATATATCTACCATACGGGCCGTTGGCGGGACCTCAGCATCATTTGCACCATGATCGGTATATACTGATTCGAAGAAGTTCATAAAAAGATCCACGGAGTCTTGCCCTGTTCTAGAAGTTTCATCATCGAGAACCATTTTTGAAGGAATCCCCCTCTCCTTTCTTCGACCGTTCACGAAACCCCAGAACGCCTTTATGTTCGTCGGAATTTCCTCTTCGACTGATGCGACATATTGTGCACGCCCAACCGCTGCAAGAAACTTGCACCGAGCTCGCAGTGTTTTAAATTCCGTCAGGTCCGAGTCCAGTCTCGTTTCCATGTACTTCTTGTGCGCGGCCTTCTTTTGAGCAATACACGATAATACTTCACAGGACTTTTTTCGCTCCCCGTCTCCTAAAAACGTTTTCTTTATTGGCACAAAATTGTCCATGCCCCGGTACAAGATATCGTAGAACACAGCGACTTTCTCCTCTATCGTGCCTCTCTCCAACGCCACTTCCCAGTTTATTCGCTGTAAGTACACATTGAGAGATCTCATGTCGCCTTTTTTGAAGTCGAACTCAACCATCTCGAACGATTGACTGGGCTCCTCCGAACATTTTATTTACATCGACATGGCTCCGTGGTAGTCCAAGTCCTCGTCCATTAAACGATCCGGCGATATAACAATGTCCAGTATCTCATACGAGAAGACTAATTTTTAATTCCAGAAAGTCCAGAAAGTCCAGAAAGTTTCCGTGGTTGTTCCTGATTTCGGACGACTGGTGAAGTCCCAGATACGCAGTACCGTCACTGAGCACCGTTGCTTTTTCCCAAGTTTCAGGGTTAGCATTGTTGCATAGACAGATCGTTTCTCCCTCTTCTCTCGCCCATATTGTTCGCGGGAGATTGTAGTCCCCCATAAGCACCAGACTATGCTGTGGATGAGCTTCCGGTATGGTGGTAAAAGCAGCTACGTGTTCTTCTAGTACTTGAGCAGCCGAGGCTGGAGCCAATAGATTCGTAATTGAGCTTGGCCAAGATCAAAAATGCTGCCCAGTATAGCAAGGCATTCTGCTAGGTCCTTTGACCTTGCTTTCGAGACAGGGCTTCACAAGATTATATATGACAATGTTCGATGCTCTCTTTCGTCGCTCCTCAGTTTCTGGCTGCATCGCATGATACTGCTCTTCCATCCTTTGCGGGTTTCGTACTGTATCAGAGAGCTTCTCCACAGTTTTCTTGATTGCCCGAACCGCGAGAAGTGCTTCTGTATTCGCCTCCAGCGCGGTCTCAATTTTTGAAGATGTTTCTCAAGTCAGCGAGAGCTCTGTGCGAAGGTCTGAAACGACAGAGTTAAATAATTCAATCGGTGTATACTTTTCTTTTACCGTGGCAATGTCCTGTTTTATTGAAGCTACGTCATCTACGACCCCCTCCTGTAGTTGTTGTTTTTCTTCGATTGCCACTTGTTTCCCTTCGAGGGCTACTTGTTTGTTTTCCACCGCTGCATTGCTTTCTCTCAGCTTTACATTTTCTATAGAGAGTTTTTTTTGTTACGTTGTAGATTTCCTTGAGGCCTTCCAATTCATCCAGGCATTTTTGACAGTAGAAAACCATAACATGTTTTACTAGTTGTATAACTCTGACTTCTGTAACTGTCATGTTTGCACAGATTTGGTGGTACGCTCCTTTGCATCTGTCACATCTTATAGGCTTTGCCTCCGGTACCGGAAGCTTGCATATCTCGCATAACATCTCGTTTGCTATATTTTTTTTTGTCACGCATGAAACTTAATACAAAGTCTTCAGATTTTGTCAGAGATTAAACATTTTTAAAGCCAAATAGCTATTGAATATTGAAATAGTATTGAATCTCTTAGTTGAAAAACAAATGCAGCGCTATTCGAATTTACAACAACAAAACATTCGATAGATATAATTTTTCTTTACTCTGCATACGGCATCATACATATTGTATATTATTGATTTTCAATAGTAAAATACAATGAAAACCGACAGCGATAGGTGCGCGGTTGGTGTGCAGCTCTGCAGTACCACTCGCGGTCAGTACATGGATGGGTGACCGCCCAGCCGTGCGCTGGCAGGCGTATCGAATCGTCGAGCGGGAGGCAATTTTCTCGGAGATTGGTGACTACGGAGGTTTTTCGCAGTTTCCCTATACGAACGCGACATAGTAAGGGGTAAGTCGGCTGCGGATGCAATCGTGGGGTTCTGTAAATGGGGAAGGACCCGTGCAGATGGATCACATACATATAAAAATAAATAAAAGTTTATGTTCGACATCGTGATGAGTAGAACGATTAAATCATTTGCGCAAATATCGTGATGTACGATATCACCGACCGTATTGCCTTGAAAAACAGATTCAACGTATATTATTATAGACATGGCCTCGAATATACTATCGATTGTTACGATACATAGAGATTGATAATTGAAATGCGATAATTTTATACCAAGCTAAAGGTTTCCATCGACATTACGCATATTTTTCCAGCGGTAAAATAACAAGGTTTATCACTTCGTATCAGAATTGGTAGCAGAAGCTTTTGAGCATTCGCTGACATATCCTGTCAGCCCAAATTGTAACTAATATGTAAAAAAAAAGCAATCGTAATATGACTTGGTAGACTTTTTCGCCAAGTAACTCATTTATACGTACGCAGTTGTGTGAATCTTTCCACTACGATTCATCAATTCCTGTCCGGGTATGCTAATTATGTAAAGATGTAAAACCTGACTAATTATGAAGGTTACTTGTTGTATCAGCACTTCAGGATGGTTCCAATTCATCAGAGCTTGCAATGACAAATAATCGTCGATCAAGATTTTTTTTTCTTCAATGCAAAATGCGTTGCGAACTTCAATTTTTTAAATTTACTTGTACTGCTGAGATTACTGTAATAATTGCAATAATGCATATTACCACTCCAACGGTTTCGGATGAACCCTCCTCGACCAGATCAACAAAACTATGTTACACAAAAATGGACTCATCTTCCGGAAAAAGCCCACGCGGTAAACCTGCGGCCCAGCTACGTACCCTAATTCACTTGTCCCATTTACCTTATCGCCTCTATGTGAAAAATGATGCAGTTACAGATTTTTTTATAATTCAAATCACTGCGAAGAATAATAGCGTTTTCCTTATTCACCATGTATTCGTTTGCAATTAGCTCTAAATTGAATCTGTATGGATCAATCGATTAATAATCGAATTACATTATCCCGCTACTGACTAAAGTAAATACTATGGGAAGCAGAGTCTGGACGAAATGGGGTCGATCAAGGATGGGGTTGTTTTCTTTGTCTTTTCAAATCATTTCGACCCTAAGTCCTAGGGGAAATTCAATTTGGACCCCGAAATTGTCCCGAGGCGGTCGAGAGTGGTTCATGGTAAATACCCAGTCCAAAAACTAAATGGTTGGCCCCATTTTTTATAGGTTAACCGGTAAAGAGGTATTCAACGTACAGGATCTCCTCGCGAATTACCCGATCGTCACTTTGGATTGGTTTTGGGTTGCTTCGTTACAGTAGAGACCAACCCAACCCACCGAGTTGTTGCTCGAAACTAAGAGGTACCCTCAATCGTATACTCGTTCATTATTACAGAGATAAATCACGCACCGCAATAAATGTTACAAACGTTCACAACTTTGTTCAAGTGTACACCGCAAATATGTATACCAGTGTAGAAAAAACAATGTGTGTGAAGTTAGCATATCAATTCCTAGCAGATCGAAAATAAACTGGAATTCCATTTGCATGCAACCGAGTTCTATAGTCCCTGATATTTTTTAACAATAATTCTGATGATTTAGCTCTTAAAACAGGAGATTGAAGAAATGATCTGCCAATTTCCCGTAGCAGGTCATTTTTATTTATTTATTTATTTATTTAGTTTTGTTTAACGGGGCAAGCCCCTTGATACAAATTATAAACGTTTAATAATAATACAATTGTTGAATATTTATAACTATAATTATAATTTTTGGAAACTATTTTTATATAACAGGTACTAGTTTTCTCACTGATATCTTGTTTTCATCGCTAATCGGTAATGTTTTCACTCGTACCGGAGAATACGTTCACCGGCAGCTGCACTAAATTGGCCAATTGGTCTTCCGAGAATATGTAGCTGGGCCAAATCGTTCCCTAGGGAGGGGATTCTTCGGGTCGCAGATCGGGTACCGATTGTCGTACGAGAAATTGGAACGTGGAAGGTCCGGACTGACCTCGTTGGTCTCCGCGGTGCGTGTAAGCTGAATTTCCCCAGGAGGGTAGGGCAGTCGATCAGTCCCGTTAGTAGTTTCGACAGGAACATCGCATCGTTAAGTTTTCGGATGGACTCTAGACTTGGCATTCTTGTTACTCTGGCGATGTTTGCGTACTCGTGATTTTCACGGGCCATCGGCTGTCTCTCCTTGTAGGCTGCTGTGCGCAGGAATTTATGTTGGATACTTTCGATTCTGTCGGCGTGCACTGCAGAGGTAGGGTACCAAACTTCTGATGCGTAGTTTAAGATGGGTCTAACCAAGGTCACGTACAGATGCCTGATGGTATCAGTTCTATGGAACTCGTTGCTGAAGCGGGTTACGAAGCCTAGGAGACGAAGTGCTCGGGATGCGACTTCTTGTAGATGATCGGAGAATCTTAATTTTTTGTCGAAGATGACGCCCAGATCTCGGATTTTTTGCACTTTTTCTAGAGTGTGCCCTCCACTGCGTTATCCTCCTTCAACTAAAGTTCTGCCTCTCATGAACGATACTACCTTACACTTTCCTATATTTAGAGGTAGTTTATTGTGGGTGCACCATTCCCATAACCTGTCCAGGTCGCTTTGCAGTCAATCGCAATCTTGGGTTATTGTTACTTTCCGGTACACTTTGAGATCATCTGCAAAGGCTAGGAGCTGTGAGTGGATAAAGCATAACGAGATATCGTTTATGAAGATGAGGAATAATAGGGGGCCCAGGTGTGACCCCTGTGGAACCCCTGATGTGGCCTGTATGCTCCTGGATCTGAAGGATTTGTGTTTGACATTCTGGGTTGGACCTACTAGTTAGTCGCTGAGCCAGTTCAGTAACTTTCCATGGTTTCTCAGTACGGACATCTTGTTAATCAGAATGTTATGTGATACTTAATCAAAAGCCTTCGAGAAGCCTGTGTAGATTGCGTCCACTTGTTCCTTTTCTTCGAGTGCCTCGGTGATATAGCTCTCGTAGGTCAGTAGATTAGTGACGATTGAGCGTTTTGCCATGAACCCATGCTGTTCTTCCAATATCACTCCCTTCAGCTTGAAGAACAAGAATCCAGTTACGAGATCGTCGAGAATTTTTGGTATGGTGCTGATTATTGATATGGGTCGGTAGTTCCGCACGTCGGTCTTCGCGCCGCTCTTGAAGATTGGAGTTATGTAGCTCTTCGTCCAGGCTGCAAGAAAAGTCCTCTCGCCCAGGGATGTTTCGAAGAGGTACCTTACCGGAGTAGCCAGGGCGTTAGCGCACTCCCTAAGCACGATCGGGGGTATACCATCCCGCCCCGGACCTTTGTTGCTTTCGAGTTCTTGCAGCTTCTTCCGAACCTCGGCCACGGTGAAGGTCACAGCTGATAATGATTTGAATTTTCTAAAAAAATGATTTGATCGTACATATTTCGACGAGCCTGACGGTTCTAGATATAACACAACAATACGCTGCAAAAAAAAATGTCATGGATTTATTACAATCGACCTTATATCTGTATGTCGTTAATGAGCTTAGGCATCGCTCACGGTTCTACACAATAATAATCATTCACCTGTATAATCGCAACGAAAGTCGGAGTCACTACTGATATATAATAGTTATCAGAATTTTAAAGAGAGTTCTAGTCCCTAGCCACCGCGAAAAAAATTACAAAAAATAATTATCAACATATCGAATGAACGATCGTGATATGCTGTACCTCAGATGTGAGTTCTGACTTCGTTCACGGTTCCACGCGATAGTTCTAGACCTGCTCCATTATAATAAAGAGAGTTCTCATCACTAGATATCGCGAATAAAATTATAAGAAATAATTATCAGCATATCTGATGAACTATTGTGATATGCTGAATTTCAGGTGTTAGTTCCGACGCCTTTAATCGTTCCAAGCGATATTTCTCGACGGATTGCATTATAATAAGGAGATTTCTACTTACCAACCACCGCGAAAAAAATTACAAAATATAATTGTGAGCATATTCGATGAACGATCGTAATGTACCGTACCTCAGATACGAGAATAGACTCTCAAGCTTATCGTTACCCGAAGCCAACGACGTGGACGTGTTGAGTAATGGCTTCTTTTTTTATATTTTTTTAGTTTCAGTAGTTTTAGTTTTTTGATTTTTTATTTTTTTTTGTTTTGATTAAAAAAAAATTTCTTACATTTAACCGATAAACGGTATGTATATTTAACCGTTTTAATTTAAACCGATAAGCGCAACCGCATTTTTCGATGTTACAAACGTCTTACAAACGTCTACTTTTCATTTCCGCATATTGCGTACATAAGCAGATGCGGATGTATGCTCGTACATGTATTTGCCGTCTCGTAATGCTGTCCCTCCGGATCTTCAGAATCCAAATAATCGACGACGCCCATCAACAGATATAATTTTTTTCCCGATCTTTATATTTTTGGGAATACTTTCTAGCGTGTACACAAGAGCTTCCATCGACGTTGTGTCGGGGGTGCTCTGGTAATGCGGGTCAGTTAGGACGCTCGTATCGATAAGTATGTGATCGCCGTATGTTTCGATAGCTGTAATCTCGGATTTGCACTGATAACACCTCCTTCCGGTTGTCATGCAATCATTAATTGCACTTTGCGTTGCATAGAATCCGTTTAGAAGCAACTTGTCGACATGAACACTCACAAATGGATGTTTTCTGTCATTGGTATATCTACATGCCCATGCAACCTTAGCCGAATAGCTAGTCCAACCGTTTAACAGTCCGCGTCAAATTTTTAATCGATTTCGAGCGCACGGTGATCGGCCGACACCATCTGAAACGCAGGTACACTACCTTTGACCGTCACAAGCATGCATTGATATAAGAAGATATGCGGCCCGTGTCTTGTTTTTCGTCTTGCGATACCGCCTGTCGCATCTATTGTGAGGAACGCGTTTACATCTTTACGACAGCGAGAGCGATATATTTGCATTTGTGCTTTCAACCAGTAAATGCAACAGAACTTTAGTACGGACTATAAAATGGATTTGCCTGATAAACTTCCCATATTGGGCTTTGTCCTGTAAGTTTATTGCAGGATTTTTGAATTTGAATCCGTGTTTGAATGTTAATCGCTGCTAGTAGTATGCGGTGCACTATGGCGACCCCCACTCCTATCCCCACTCTTTTCCCCACTCCGCGGCAGGCCGAAATTTTTTCAAGCAGCCGTGGTGTGGAGGGTAAGAGGTGTAGGGGCGGGAGGGGGTATAGAGTGTCTGGATTCGTCATAGTGCACCATTGTATCTTAAAAATATACGGCCAATATTTTGGGTGGCCAATGACAGTAAAATTAAATAAAAAAATTTTAATTTAATTAATATAAATTAAAATTAATAAAAAATTTAATGGAAATTAATTATATTTACCCCGTTCGTTCACAGGTCGGTTTACCCCATTCGAAAAAAATGCAATATTGCGTGGAAAAAAAAATGTTAGTGAAGGTCAAGGACAAATGTGGATTCCATTTCCGACGAACTTTGTGAGGTCGAGCCCGGGACGTAAAACAACACTCAATTAAATGGACATTAATAAAATTTTAAATTAATTAAAATTAATAAAAAAATAATTTTTATTTAATTAATATAAATTAAAATTATATTAAAATTATATTAAGGCCTGTTTCCACACACCTTACACCTGTTTTTCCCCGCACTCCTGTTTCCACACTCTGCCCGCCAGTTTTCCACGCACTCCTGATTTATTCCTCGTCCTCGCTCATCTCATCGTCGATGATGATGCGTTCGTCCGGGTCAAGGGCGTCATAGCCAATAAAGACCTCCAGGTGCTGTATAACGGTCCGACCGATGTCTTGCCGCTCCGCGTTAAACAGGCGGAGGACCAATAGCGACTGGCAGTGTCCCTCAGCGATGATGAGCCCCACGACAATATTTGCCGGTGCTATTAATTCTTCCATAATCTGTATAGCACCGGCATCTTCGATATTCTGTAGCCCGTGTACTTCGCACGGGATGCACATGGCCGGTACAACGGCGCAGAATTCATCAGGGTGATATAGATGCCAAAACTCCACAAACTGTGTCATACCCTCGTCGACAAAAAAAAACCTCTGAATAGCCCTCGCTGTCGAAGGCCACTACTTCCCCGCGAAACACTGCACCGTGCCGAACCACTACACACGACATTCCCTCCTTTAAAGAATCAATGCTGATCGGCGTACCCCATCCCCGTACGCCATATATGGACTGCAGATCGGCCTGCAATTGCCCGTACGCAACGAACAATTTGCTAGGCCTCACGAATATATAATTTATCGCCTCGATGGCGAGCACCCGACACAAAAACACGCGCTCCAGCACGTCGGCTCCGTAGCGCGGATACATTCTTTTTTTCACGTGCGCGGTACGAAGTTTCAAGACGAACTGAAGTTTGAAGATGTGCTCGCGAAGATGCTGGGCTACCGAGCGAAGACATTTCCGCGAATACACCGTCAGCATTATCACAGGTGTGTCTTGCGGCATACAGACAAGCGTGTTCGAACAATGATAAAATATATTATCGTAAGAATATTTAATGCGCCGAAATAAAGTAACGATGAGAAAACGATGGTATTGTACGTCGTGCGTGCGGTGGTACGTGCCCCGAGCGCGAGCCGCTTCGCGTGGAAGGATGCACGCAGTAAGTGTAGAGTTTCGCGTTGTGGATGCACTGTCAGCGGTATTGCACGTGTTCTTCCAGGATCACTGCCAAACGTGCTGGAATGCACCTCTCGTTGACAATTAGCGAATTCGAGAACTATACACTTAGGCTATATTTATTCTCTCTTTTTAATTTAATATTTTATTTAACGCGCTGATTCTACGAACAGCCGAGAAATTCGATCTGTTCGTTCGTGATCATGCTTTATTATGCCTATGACAAAAAAGAGCCAGCTATTAAGTAAATTTGATTATCGCAATGATGGACCGATCCGTACGTGTATTCACGATTTTTTTTAAATAGTGAAATTGCGTAGTGTCCACCTTCGACGTCGATGCAACGATCAATGGTGCGAGGAATTGAGGGATTTATCGGGCGAGAGACTTTTAAGCCGCCTACGATATATAATATGGTGGTCGCCT
>JAPYZD010005089.1:0-12975 GCA_030522725.1 Ichneumoninae sp. B BG-2022a | reverse complement strand
TTAATATTATTATAATTAATATTATTAATGATTTAATATTATTATAAATAATGATTTAATAATATTATAATTAATATTATTAATGATTTAATATTATTAATGATTTAATATTATTATAATATATAAAAATTTTGTCATTAATTATTTTAAAATATGTTTTAAATTACCTTACAAAATCAAATGTTTTAGGTTTTGATCTATTAATTCCTTTAACAATGAATGATGGAGAGAATTCAGAATATCTTCTAATATAATCAATCATAATAGGTATTGAAATAATTGATTGAAATCTTGGCATAAATGAGTATAATTCGGGTAAAATCTTAACTGTTAAAATTTAAAAAAATTTTTTTTTACTTGGAATGATTTGAACTAAATTATCATAAAATTGATATGTAGATATTTTTGTTGGATTATCTCTTAGCCTTGCAATTCTGGATGCTAAAGCAATACATATTTCTGCAGGACAACTTTTTTTTTTTTTTTTTTTTTTTTCCTTACTGATTAACAATTTGAAAAAGAATATATTTAATCAATAAATTGTTGTCTAATTTATCAATATCTAAAATTTTTAATTTTAAATTATTTTTTTCTAAAATGACTTCTTTTTTTGATTTTCCAATTCTCTTAAATCTAAGATTTTTATTATATTTTTTTTCATTTTTTAGTTCTAAAATTTCTTGATTAAGTAATTTTTTATAAAATGAAGTTTTATAATTTTTATTGAAAAATGTTTCTCTAATCATTTTTTTATTTTTCGATAAATTTGAAAAAAATTTATTTATTAGGCGAGTCATTTAAAAAACTACCATAAATTAACTGCTTCAAAATATTCCTCAAAATTCATCTCATTCATTAATGGTAAAATTAATGAACTCCCCCTAAAAAAAAAAAAAAAAAATATAATAACTCACCATTCAATTTTTTCTGTATTTATTAATTTTTGGGACATATTCGAATTTTGGGAAAAACTAATATATTTAAAAAAAAAAATAACTTACATAAGATCATCTTCAATTAAATTATTTTTCCAAATGCCTTTAAACCATAAATTTTTACTCAAATTGAAATATTCACCATAACCATCTCTTAAACCATCTTCCCAATTACCATCGTAAATAAAATTGTTTGGATAGAAAAATAAACCTCGACCGTTAGGTAAATCATTTTTCCATAAACCATCATAAATTAAATTTTTATCATCAATTATTGGAACGAATAAATTATTTGATAATCTATAAAGTTTTCCTCTTCCATGTCTTTTGTTTTTATATATATGACCACTATATCCATAAAAAGTTGTTGTCAAGAAATTATTAAAACTAAATATTATATTTTCATTTATGGGACATATTAAAAAATTGCATATCCCATGTGGGACTCCATCAAAAAACTGAAACTTTTTTTTCTAATTTAACTTACATGACCTTTATAGAGTATACCAACATTTTTAGTTTCATTATTAATTTGATTTTTTTTCAAATTAATTGAACAAATCCCACTTAACTTTCTATTTAAAAACTCTCCATCAAATTCAAGTAAAAAATTATCCGGCATAATTTCATTTTTTGAAGAATGTGTTTTATTATTTATAAGATAAATCAATTTACCATTACCATTACAAATACCTTGATTCACATTTCCTATAAATGATCTAAAAAAAATTTTTTTCATTTAAAAATAAATTACTTGAAAATAAACGATTCATTTTTTCCTCTGAATTCACATTTATTATTTGCCCCATTAAATATGCCTTTCTAAAAATATTTAAGTTTTATATATATCCTACATTCCATAATCCTTCAATAATCCAATTTTCTATTGTTTCATTTTTCAACTTAAAAATAATATGTACATTTTAAAACTTACATTATCATGAATTTGAATATTTTGAATACCAGAATCATTCAAATATCCTTCGTAAAAATTACCACGTTGTGTGATTTCAATTTTTTTAATATTATTTTCAATTAAATATTTAACAGTCCCAAATCCATGTGGTAAATTATTATGCCAATTCCCAAAATAATTTATTTTTTTTAAAAACATATTTTTGATAAATTTATAATTTTGATTTATTAATTCATTAAGTTGAGCATCATATGAACCCTTTCCTTCTATTCTTCCGTTTACAATATTACCATCAAATAAACTCCCGTCTAAAAATCTTTTAATTTATACAAAAAAAAAAAAAAACCTTACTGAATACTCCCCTCCAAATGTTTTCCTAATATATTGAATTGATGATTTGATTCAGATTCAGCATTTGTTAAAATTGTTTCTTGAGAATCTTTTTTCTGTATTTGTTTAATTTTAATTTTCTTTTTTCTGAAAAAATAATGAAAAAAAAAATACTTACTTCTTATTTATTTGAGATTCAAATATTTCTACTTTTAATTGACGTGATCTTGAATTAAGTACACCCTAAAAAATTACATGTCCCAAATTATTATATGTCCCAAAAATTACCGTAAAAGTTTCCCAATTCCCAATAGTACATCTTGTGGAACAGGTGTGCATTTCTGTTTCATGAGATTCCTATTTAATTTATAAAAATCTATAAAACATACTTTATTTGTTTCGAATGATAATAAATCAGAATTTGTATTACAAATTTTTTATTATTATTATTATTATTATTATTATGATTAATCTTATAAGTATAATTATTATTTGTATTATTCTTTGTATTCAAATCATTGTTTGACATTCTGAATCAAATTCAAATTTTTCAAAGTTTTTCTTACAATGAAGAACAAATGGATTCAGTATAATCTGGTGTTGTCGGTGGATCTTGCATAGAAGTTATGCATGATGATTGACTTAAACAATCAATAGTATAAATTGGTTCTTTGGGTTTAAATGGTGGCTTTAATGGAGATATACCTAAACATCTGAAATTTTCAATATTATTTTTGAGAACTTAAATATTTTAAATAATTATAAAAATACATACATCAATTAATAAAATAATGCATACTTGATCAATGATATAATGAATTTATAATGCAATGTATGTAATGCAAAACTCATAATAATAAATTATCTTTTTTATAAATAATTAAAAATTTTTTTATTTAATTAAACAATATATTAAATAAAATATATAAAAAAATATAAGATGCAATAAAAAAAATCCAGAAAATAAAAATAATTAAAAATAATCTAAATTTTTTTTTAAAATTATTTAAAATAATAATTTGAGAATATATATATAAAATATAAGGTATAATAAATAATGAAACAAAATAATTAAAATAAACATAATAAATTTATGATATAAAAAATTAATAATTAATTAAATCAATTTAAATAGTCTAAATAAATTAAATATATAAAGGAAGAATAATAAATACAATATTATTATATTTTAAATAAATATATATATGATAATATTAAAAAAAAAAAATTAATTATATTAAAAAAAAAAATTTTATTAAAAAAAAAAAATTAATTATATTAAAAAAAAAAAATTAATTATATTAAAAAAAAAAATTAATTTTATTAAAAAAAAAAAATTAATTATTATAATAAAAATAGTCTAAATAAAAAATATATATAAAAAAATTAAAAAAATATAATAAAAATATGTTCTTACTGCATAGATTTAGGTGGCGTAATAATATTCATTTTTGATTTATTTAATATAATATTCCAATAATAAAATGATTCTTTATTAATTTTAAATTTCATTGGATATAGATTATCATATTCACCAAAATTATTAATTTTAGTATAACCTAACATAAGTTTAAGTATATCTTTATTTCTAGGAGTTGATCTTTTTGTTTGCGGTATATTTGATAACCAAATTGTATTATCAATTTCATTTGTACTTATTAATCTAAAAAACTTTAAAAATAAATTTAAAAAAAAGATTGCTTACATCATCAGAAACTAAATTATTTTTATATATAGTAATCTCATATGGCATATTTGTAAATTCATTATCCTTATTAATAATTATATTATTTAAAGAACCTAATTCTAAACGCCAACCAGTTATTGCTTTATGAGATTCATTAAAATTTAAAAGATTATTTTCTTCAATGTCATATAAATTTGGTGTTAAAAATACTACATGTGTTCCATTTAATTTTACAAACATTTTTAACCATATTGGAGATTTTAGCCAATTGGGACGTAATTTTTCTGTAGATTCCCAAACACGTACATAACTTATATGTGAAGATATATTATAAGGTATCCAATTATAATCTAAAATTATAAAATAAAAAATATCTCTTAATAATTAATTTTATAAATTTAAAATTTATGTATATTATTAAATTTAATAATAATTATATTATTATTTAAATAAAAAAATTTTTAATTATACATTTATATTTTTTTTTTTTTTATTATTTATATTATAATTTATTATATTCATAATTAGATATATTTATTTTAATTGATTTTATTATTTATTTTTTTTTTATGAATATAATTATTATTATACTTACTATCAGGAATTAAAGAAGATCTTGGGATTATTAAATGAAAAATTGTTTTATTTTTTAAAAATATAGATTCATTAATATAATCAGAAATTAAAGATATTATATAATTTGATATAAAATCTAATTTATTAAAATTATTTTTTTCTTGTAATAATAGAGAATTTATACCAATATTATCTCCAAGCCAATCAATAATTTCGTCATTCCATAAATTTGTTTGAGCAATATAATTAATCTAAAATAATATTTATTTTTATTCCGTACTTGGGGCTTTAAAGAACATTTTGAAATTCTTATAGGATATGAATAATTTGAATTTATCTTTTGTATTTTATTAATTTCAATATTTTTTTTTAAAAGTATCATTTCAATTAAATTATTTGTATTGATCCATTCATTTAATATTTCATATAACTTTTAAAAATTTTAAATATTCCAAACACTTACATGTCGTAACATTTCTAAAGATTCTAACAAAGTTCTTTCAGATTTAAAAAAATCATTAATCTATTAAATTTTTTATTTTTTATACTTACAAATTTAATTGATGATTCATTTTTATTTGTTAATATAAAATTATAATTATAATCAATTTCTGCTTCTATTTGCTCCATTTGAGCTAACACTTCCAATTTAGCATTCTCAAAACTAAGAAAAAAAAAATTTTTAAAATATATATAAAATTTTTCTTACTCTGGTTCAATTTCGCAGAGATCAATATTTATTGTCTTAATGAATGTACAAGGGATTAAAATAATTTTTTTTTTTAAATCAAAATTTAATGAAAGATTTTTAAAATCATAATACATGGGGAATATAAGATTATTTGTATTCTTAAAATTAATCGTAAAATCAAGATTTAATTCGATACAATTAATAAATAATAAAATATTTTTAATATATTCAAAAAAATATTTTATATTAAATATTTTTTTAATAGGTATAATTAGTTTATTGAATTCTGCTTTTATTGGATTATTAGGTAATGAAAATTTAATTAGATCATTAAAATTATCAACATCTAATTTCTTATATAAATTTTTAATATCAATGAATTCAATAATGATTATATATGGATCAGTATGAGGCAAAAATTTTCGATGTCTCAATTTAAATCTTTTTGTGACATTATCAAAATTTATCTGAAAATTATAATTAATTTTTATAATCATTTTTTATAATAACTTACATTATCAAAAAAATTTTTTATTGATAATATTTCTGAATTTGGTGTTTTTATATTTATATTTTCAATTAATAAATTATCCAGTATAAAAGTTAAATATCCTGGGACATGACAATATATCGGGAATTCTAAAGTTAATTCATTATTAAAATTATCAACAATTGTCCCAATTTCTATATTATTTATTTGATAATTAAAATTGGGTATTATATTAGGACCAGATATAATTAAATTATTAGAATTTATTTGAATAGAATGATTATCAAAATTAAAAATAAAATTTGATGATTTTTGAAAATAATAATTATTAGAAATTATTGTTAAAATTGGATTTTGTAAATTTTTAATTGTTATAATTTCAATTGATCCAATTAAATTTGATGAAGTTGATAAGAGACAATCTGTATTTCTTATTGAAAAAGATTTTATTTTATTTAAAGATATTTCTAATGGCATATTTAATAAAAAATTAATTTTTGTACTTAAATTTATATTTTCCCAATTAATATTACAATATAATCTTTTCAGTATGTTTAATCTAAACAAAAAAATAAAAAAAAAAAATTTTTTCTTACTCATTTTTTTTATTAATTAATTTGATACCAAGAGCATAATTTTCAATTGTTATTGTATTTATAGGTATACATAATTTTGAGTTTGATTTTGATAAAAAATATTCTTTGAAAATAAAAAATAATAATTTTATTTTTTTTAATCCCGTATATTTTTTATTAAAGAAATTTATATAAGTTAAAGTAAAAAAAAAACTCCATTTTGATACTGTAATTATTACAAGTAAAATGTGAAAAAAAATCTTTTAAAAATAAATTTATAATAATTGACTTACTGGGCTTTTAATTAAAAAAAAAAAATTTTTTTTTATAAAAAAAAATAAATTTTTTATTTTATCAATAAATGTTCTTCTCTATTTTTTTTTAAAGAAAAAATTTAAATCTTACATTAATATATGCAAAGGTTTTTATATTTGTAGTATTATTTTCCCAAATACTTGTTTTAGAATAATTAGCTGATTGTTGTATTTGCATTATTATAATTAAAAATAAAAAATATATAGTTAATTTATCTAAAATCATATAATTTTATTAATTTAAAATTACTTTTAAAATAAATTATTATTATAATCAAAATAAACCATGATAATCTTTCATAAATATACCAAAAAAATGATCTATAATAATTACAAAAAAAAACTCCCCATTTGTTTAAAATATTAAAATTAATTAAATTAATATCAATTTTAATATTCATATTATCAATAAATTCTGATAATATTAAAGCATTATAATAAGATATATCAAATTCAGTTATTAATAAATTATTATTTTGATTAATTAATTTTCCAATATTTAATTCTAACTTAGAAAAATTTTTTTTATTATTTTCCAATATTTCCGGAAGTTGTAATAAATCAATATTTACCAATATTTTATCAAAATAATTTGTTTCAATTTTGTTAATCATAGTATTGGGATAATTAACTCTTTGTCCTTGAAAAATTTCTAATGGTTGTTTTATTGGACAGTATACATGATTTCTGAATAATTTAAATATTTATTTTTTTGACTAACCCATCTGAAATTAAATCTTTTAATAGAGAAAATAAATTTTTAATTTCTTTTTTATTATTTAATTTTATTTTTAAATTTGAACAATCTTTATCATGAAAGCGTTGCAGTTCATGTGAATATATAATCTCTTGGGACCTTGAAATGATATATATTAAAATTATTATATTAATTTTAAATTAACAATATTTAAGAACATTCAATAATATAATTAATAATAATAATAATTATTATTATTTATTATTAATGATTTTACTTAATTTATGAATAATTCTTTTTAATAATAGATAGTATTAATTAATTATAATAAATAATAATTGAAATAAACTATGATTATTAATTTATAATAATGATTGATAATATTAAATATAATTCTTACATTCTTAAAATAATTAAACGATAAATTGAATGAATAACATGTATAAATAAAATTAAAATTGGAAATATTAAAATAGACCAGGAATAATTATAAATTAAAGCTGCATAATAAAATCGTGAATTTGATAATAAAAACCAATATTTTTTTATTAAAACTTTATTAATTAAAAATTTAAGATTTTTTGAATTTAATTTTTTTTTTAATTTAAAACCCGAAATTAATATTAAAAAAATATGATAAGAAAAAGGAATAAAATTAAATTCTGTGAACCATAACAAAAGAATTTTAAAGTTATTATTATTTTTAATATTATTTTGTTCTTTTTCTTTTAATAATGATATTAATTCATCTTTATTAATTTTTTTTGTTGAAAACTCCAGGAATAATAATGATAAAATAATTGATAAAAATAAAAATAAAATTATCAGTCGTAAAATACCAAGTGTTGAGGAACCTAAATTCACAACCAATTGAGATATCTCTGTCAACTGAAAAAAAAAATAATTAAATTATTACTCACATAAAAAGAATTATTTGTAATAATATTAATTTGTTCATCTATTGATTCTGAAATTAATTGCAAATTATTTGAATTTCTAATTAAATCTTCAGAAAAGGTTATTGTATCCGGTAAAGTCAAATCTTTTGAAAATAATCCTAATAATAAATCCCAAATAATAAATTCATTGTTATTATTTAAATATATACAAGCTACAATCTGAAATGTATTAATATATTATTATATTACTTGAAAAAATTGTATACACCTCAATAAATTATAATATTTTAATAATAGTATAGATATTATTATAAACAAAAAATAATTATTATTATTATTTTTATAATTGATGTCTCTATTTAAAAATAAAAAATATATTTAATTAACTTACATTATTTTTTGTATTTTTAATAAATATACATTTTTATAATTATTTAATAAATTTATTTTAAATTCTTCTATTTCAGATTTGATTCTGTATATCTTTGACAATCTCGTTTTATTACTTATAGGCTCATCTGATACAATAAAAAAAAACTTAAAAAAATTTTTCTTTTTTCTACTAACCATTTATACTATATTGTGTTTCAGAGGTTAATTTAAAAGTGACCCAATCATTTTGAGATTTTAAAATAAAAGGTATTTGATTATCTCTGATTTTAATTTTTTTTTTTTTAATTTTACTCACGGATTTAAATTAATTAATTGTGATTTATTTGTTAATCCTAATGCACATAATTTTATTGAAGAAAAATTAGAGCTTTCAAAAATTTGGATTAAATATCTTGAAGAATCTTTAAAAGAATTTTTACATACAATTTTTAAACTAGCTGGTTTTGTTCCATATAAGTTAAATATATCAATAAAATAATAATTATATTCAACTTTTAAATTTCGTATTGACGAATTTTTTATATCAAACCAATCAGAATAATTATTTTTTTCTTTTAATTTTCTTTTATTTTTAATTAATAAATTGGTTGAATAAAATTTGCATTCAATTTCAAAATCAACAAATAATCTTAATTTAATATTTTCCCAATCACTATTAATCCATATATCATAATTGTAATTATTTCTAGAAAATTTGGGACTTAAAATATTTGGGATATTTGTAAAATAATGCGTAACTGAAATTACTTCTAAATTAAGTAAATTTGGAGGTTGTGATTTAATTTCTTTAAAATTAAAAAACTTTGAATCTTTTACTCCTGTGATTAAATTATAAGGAATAAATTTAATTACATAAAGACGGGAGCTACTACAATCTGCACTTGAGACCCAAAAAAAAAAATTTAATTGAGACATGCTGATACCATTAATATTATTAAGATAAATATTATTGCTAATATTATTATTATAATTATTATCGAAGTTAATATGAAATATTTCTGACTGATGAATGCCTCGACAAGAAGGATTTGATTCTTGAGAAGGTATAACGGACTTAGCAGTAATAAGACAGGGTTGCAAGCATTCTAATGAAAAAGTTGTAGATTTTAAATTAATTTTTTCAATAATTATATTACTTAATTCTTTTTTTGTTATATCACTATCATCATTGAATAAAATTTTTTTTAAAACGGGAGGTCTATATTGCACAATTCTAATTATTTTTATAATTATTTGAATACACGATTCTTTACATAATTTCGCTTGTTGTAAAAATGGAGATGTTTCTTGTAAGAAAAATAATTTATAATTATTATCAGTTGATATAAATTTATAATTATTTTTTTTTAAACATTCAAATTCAAAAATTGTAGAATTTTCAAATAAATTATTAATCCAACAATAATCGTCATATTCTTTAATAATCCATGAAGTCATGTCAACACAAAAGGAACATTTCATTAATATGAATATATTCAAATAAAATGTTATTCGATGCATGATTTGCTTACAGCAGTATACCTATTTCAAAATTTAAATTTATATAAACATCGTACATGGGGAAAAAAAATGCAGGTGCATACATTCTTATTTGAATTGTTATAGAGAATAAATTGCCGCCGCCGCCGACGGCGGCGGCGGAAGACGTAATTACTCCTGGAGATAGAGGTTTGCAATCATATAAACTTTATGATTTAGCTGTGTTTGTATCACATGATGAGGTTGAAGATCGATTAGATCAACCAGATGCACAAATAAAACCTGGAGTTTTTGTGGGTTAGTATACACATATATATTGCTTCTTAGCACCCATCTTAAAATTGGATTGGGCGACTACCGCAGAATTTCAAATTGAAGCTAATCAAGTATACGGTCCGCATACAAATCCTGCGGAATTGCTTGTAATTCAAAATTTCTTATTTTTATTCTTCGCTAGATTTGTACGGTTACTGCGTGCGCTGAAGAAGGCATCAAACTAACTTTGAATTCAAAAACAAAAATCTTATTATATGGTGGGAAAACAATGATTATGATTTCTTTCTAGGTGATGTTTTTTGCGTGCATGAAGGCGAGACGTATACACTTCATAATCTCAGGTAAATCAAAATCCATATATGTAGATTTACAGTTCGAAAGCGCCAATAAGGATGTATGTACAGTTGTTGAAAGCTTAGCAAAGTCACATAAAGTATACAGGCAGCCATCGGTAAGGAATTGGAGTTATTTGGCATTCTAATTGCAGTAATTCCTCAGATGTTTTTAATGCATCTTCCTGCAAAAAAATAAATCAATTATGAATAATAATTTTTTTACCAATAAACCGGCTTTGACTTGTGCTTCGCCGAGTAAGGAAAGAGTACGAACATCATATGCGTCTATATCACGACATCGGCGCAATGAATTTAGAGCTCCTAATGGATCTCTAGAAATAATTAAAAATTAATTAAATCTTTTCACTCACGACAAACAAAGTAATACGGTTGCTTCCATTTGCAATGCACGTATACAGAATGGCTGTGTTTTCAAGATATTAAATAGTTTCAATCTTAATGGCGCAAAAAGATGCATGCAAGTCTTCATGTCTTCCTTTATATCGGCACCCATACGGTTGTAATGTAGCATTGTTGAGGAAAATGTTAAATAAATTGAAATGATTTCATATTCAATCCAGTCTAAAATGAATTAGATTATTTTGAAGATACCTTTATCGTTTCTTGTAGTCAATCCAAGTAGTCGTTTTGCTCGTCTAAGTGTCTGATCAGCCAATTCAAATTCTGCAATATGTCCTAAGAGCTCAGCAATATAAATCAAGATACGCTCTATTCTAAGATGATCTTCACGATATGGTGATCTGGCATATGTGTGTGAATTATCATTTGCATCATCTTTATGCTGATTATTGAGTGTTGGTAATAGACCTCCTAGAGCCTCACTATCAAAATATGTACCACTACTATGAGAAATTTTTCCAGAAGCTTCAGCTCGCATGGCTCCCGCCAATGATATGTACTCTAATTTTTTTTTGTTTTGAAAATCAGTTAGATCTTCATTTGTCACCTCTCTTGTAACTTCAGGAAACACTTTGTCTTCTTCTCCTTCTTCATCTGCATAATTTTTACGTTCTGCTGACAAATGAGCTTCTAATTCTACATCATCTATTACATCCAAAAGGTTTAATACTTCTTGTGTCGTCAATCCCGTTGCATAAGCAGAGATACTTGCAGGAATTAATGATAAGAGTAAATTTCCTATTAATGAATGAATCTAATTAAATATTAATAAGACAAGACAAACCTCAATTGATGATTCTTTTGAAATTAATAATTGTGTTGTTTTAAATGATGTAGAAGATTCATCTATTTTAATACTTTTATTAATTCTCTCTCCAATTAAATAAGATTTATTTTCAGAAAAACTTAGTCTTGTACTGATGACAAATTCATCAATTGGTAATGGATATGATTTTTTTTTTGGAACATTAAAAATTTTAAAATAATGATTTTCTGAAAATAAAATATCTTTAAAATATTTACCTAAATCATGTCGTTTTATTATTAATGTTAGTAAAATCAAATTTAAAAAGCATGAATAATCACAATTTGAATTCCCTTGTTTCAATATATCAATTGCTTTTGTACATTTATAATTCCAATTATTATTATCACTCGAAGATAATGCTGCAAATAAAACCCATGAACTTGGATAACCAGAAAATAATGTTAATGACTTTTTACAATATTCTAATGAATCTTTTCTATTATTGTTATAAAATAAAACAAGTGATAAATGATAATTTATTTTCCAGCATTTATTATTCATAAATGAGGTCGCAATCTAGAAAAAAAATTTATTTAAAAAAATGTTTTAAAATTTAAAAATAATTATACTTACTTTTAAATTCTCACAAGCATTTAATAAAAGTTCATAACGTTTATTACATCCTGGTACATAATTTAATGATAAATTATGAAGACATATTCCTTTTAAATGATAAGCTCTACTAGTAATAAACTTTGTGTCATCTGTATTATTTAAAATTTTATTTATTATTAATTTATTAATACTGTTATATGCCTGAAAACTATTGATTTAAAAAAACAATTCTGACCTCTTGAAAATCTTGAATTTGATTAATTAATATTTTTACTTTCAGAAGTACGATATATGAATTACAATTATAATTAAAAAAATTATTATTATTATTTTTTTCAAAAATAATTTTTTCTTTATTATTTAAATTAATATTAATATTCATTTCATTTTTATACATTAACATTTTATTTCTTAATTCACAACTCATTGATGAAATATTACGACCCTAATATAAAATACAAAATTTAATATAAAATTAAATATAAAATTTAATGAAATATATAAAATAAATTTAATATAAAATTTAATAAAAAAAATAAATGAAATTTAATATTAAATTTAATAAAAAAAATAAAATAAATTTAATATAAAATTTAATA
>JAPYZD010005088.1:0-10360 GCA_030522725.1 Ichneumoninae sp. B BG-2022a | reverse complement strand
CGCTGAGACGATCCGTTTCAGATTGTTATTAACCGATGCCACAGTAACTTTGCTAATAATCCGGTGTGGGGTCGATTGTAACAGTCGATCCGGGTCAATCGTACCAGCAATAATTCATTTCTTCCAATACCAATACCAATATATTTTATTTATTTTGTTCTTACATTCTAAGCAATCAGCGATAATTTGTACACTTATAATTTATTACCAACCAATTGTAGACTATAACATTTATTAGTAGGGCTGTATAGTTAGGCCGGCTAAAATGGCGTAGCCGGCTACAACGGCTTAGCCAGCAAATAATTTTTAAAAAATGTTTACTTTAAATAAAAAATTTTCTGTGATAATCCACCCCTGTTCTATTTCTTAATAGCGGTCTTAATAGGATTTCGTTGATGCAGGATGATGTTACAATTGACCCCATCGCGGCCCAAATTCTTACAGAATTTCGTCTGTGTTTAACGGGGCGGTGATCGCAATTCTGTGCATATTTCTGTTTGAAATTTTTTTAACTAAATACCTAAGACTAGGTTAATCGTACACCATCAGACTCTCGGGTTTGTTGTTTAAAAAATTAAAAAAGATTTTTGTTACTTTAGGCCCCGGTCTCCCCTACGCACTGACGAGACTGCAATACGATATTTCGTAAGAGTTGGCGATTCGTTCGAGGCGGCTGAGACAGTTGGAAAGAGGATATTTGTATGCAACATTTGGGCACAGTTGGAGAGGCGATAGTACGGCTGTCCAGCATAGATCTGATGAATACTCCGACGCTTTCCCGTTTACTATATCCACATGAGTCCTGTAGGGCTCATGTGTATCCTCGACGTTGGCAGCGTATCCTAATTGATGTTCCCGCTTATTGGCGTCTAATGGCGTTTGACGTTGCGGCAGAGGAGATCTCACTGTATCGATTTACCAATAGGTCCTCCATGGTCCTTGGTCGCGCGATCGATAAGCACTTGAGCGTATCGTGCCTCCAGTGCATGCTGCACGGTACCGTAGAATGTGTAGAGCCTATAATGAGGTAGAGGGTGAATGGCGCACTCGAAGTCACCCTCACCCTTCGATTCGGTCTTCTCGTCTTTTGGCTCAGCTACGCGATATTGCCGCTTCCAGGCGCTCCGATGCTGATCGAACGTCGCTCGGTAGAGTAGTGTAATGGCAATCTATAGAGCAGCGATTCACGTTTCGATATTACAAATTAATACCGAATTGGCCCCGTTTGTATGCGTTTTGAACTTCGCCAACGTTCAATGTGACAAAATTATACTGTTGATACTAACGTGCCATTCATTAATGAAGAGCAATGTACTATTACCAATAGTTAGGATTAGAATTTAGAAATTATTCTCTACACTGAGAAAAAGGATGGTATTTCCTACTATAACAAATAGTTCCCAAGGGGGACGTCTATATAGATAGTTTCTGATAATATATACTTCATTGATTAAGCTATAATTATAGTTACAAATATAATTTTTGGTCATTGTCGTAACTGTAAAATGTAGACGTCCCCCCTGGAAACTATTTACTATGTAAGTTTTTCTCAGTGCAAGAGCATTTGTTTTCTTTAAATTTCTTTTAACATTCGATCGATACAGCGATTAAAGCTGGATATTGAGGACTCCGTTCGAGTTACAAATATTGTTCTGAAAAAGCATACGTTACCGGACATCATTTTCGAACCCTCTCCATGAATGTCACGGGAGAATGATTCATCCGAGGGGTTCACACAGTGCCGCGTAGCCCGATACTACTAATTATTCTCGATAACGATGACCTCGTAAATTGTAACAGTTTGTAGGCGCTTTCAATGGAATTCAGCAATCTCAAAATTTACGACCTCCGCTAGCAATAGTGATGCGCCGGTTTTATGGCCGTTACGATGCGTGTGCGTGAACCCATCGTTTTCCTTCATACGGACTTTGACACACAAACTTACTGCACGACATAGCACTCTGTAATAATCTCCTTATAAATGTCGATCACCCCCTTCGAGCCACATGGCCGTTCCCCAGAGTTCCTCCGAGTCAAACGACGCGTTCAACGAAGCCGCCTACGATTGCCCAAGTACGGATACGTACAACATGAATACACGTGGATAAACATAGACGCGGTTCGGTATATCGCGCTTCGTTTGCGTCCAGATAACACATAAACAGTACCACGTGCAACGACTGTTCTTTGTATACAACAACAACGTACGTTTGAAAGCTTACAAAAAGTTTTGTATAGCAGTTGAAAGCAATTAGAGCTTTAATTAACATGCTCAACGTTGTTTGTATTATGCGGTTTTTTCAGCCTTCTTTTTTTTAGAAAAAGAAGTAAGCAGCATTTGGAACCGTGCATCTCCAATTACAATTTCTGGTGAGTCCGGCAAATAAGCTGATCCGCAAACATCAGCCTACATGGCCAATCATTGTTATCAGCATTATCAAATAATTTTATGATTCTCTACGATTATTGTTGTCACGAAACTGCGGATATCTGGTCAGCCGTTGCAAAAATAAGGCTTTTCGGACTTTAAAAATCAATTGCAGTTTCCAGCACTTCTTCCTTCGAAGGTATACGTAACTTTACCCACTTTGTTTCCATTCCTATATCAACGATGCAAATCATTTGCCATGGGCGTTGCCGAGAGCCAATCAAAAAGCATGTTCCTAAAGATTTTTATGTGTAGGGCAACAGTGCTGAATATGGCCCACCTCGATTAACACGTAAATCAATGATATATGGACCCGGCCGTATTCCCCACTTTTACCCTAGATAAAAAATCTTTGATTTGCTTTTTGGTTCGACAATTTCCGCCATGTAAACACGTCGATCTATAGTTTACCGTTGCTTTAATATCATGATTCGCTAGACTGATGAAGCTGCTGTACTACAACGGCAACCCGACCGCAGGACTATAAATTACACTTACATATCCTTGGCCATCCTTCCGCTTCATGTATCGCCGTACTTAATTCGTTCAATCGGGTTAAGCGTGATAAGAGGGGCGTGTAGCGTTTCGTTGCGGAAAAGCACCGGTACAGCGCATCGTCGGTGGAACGCTGAGTCACGAAGACCGTGAATCAGCACGCTTGTTTACCGAGACCGTTGTAACCGGGCCAGCTGTCCTGCTTCTGCATTGTCGGCGCCCTTTTACATATGTACTTTATGTACGTGCACCGACGGTTTCTCGCCGCACTTGGTAGTGCACACACGGGCAAACCGTGAGCCTTCGCAACGGCGCCTCGTCCTTCCGATCCGCGTTCGCTAAAGCGGTCCTGCTTAGCCTCGCACCGTCGTATCCTTGGGATCTATGCGGATTCCCTTCCCATCTCAACGTAGATCCACGTCCGCGAGGTAAGAGCCTCGTAAATTTCATTCTTTCTCCGATACGCGATATCGGCTTTCCGACGCGGCGCAATGCCGGCCTGTTCCGAAATAAATTAAAGGGGAACGAGCGATGAGAGAGGAAAAAACATGCTGTGCGCATAGTCGCTGAGATGCCATGAGGCGGAGGTCAACAGTGGCCGAGTTTGGAAAGTAAGCAAAAATTTAGTGTTCCGTCAACACCGAAGCTCCACGTGCGATCCGCAGTTATGAGGACACGGCAAATATGCGAGAAGCAGAACTTACTGATGAAACCGAAAAATGTGTACAATTGCGAGTCACTTGGCAACGTTTTTTGATAATTTTTTTTTATTCATTGAAAATTGGTAATTTGATACGGCCAAACGTAATATATTCAACGGTCAACGCCCCAGTGATCGTAAAAAAGGTCAAATCATTTTATGTGTGTCCCGTCTGATGTACATCAGACAAGTCATTCTACCCGTTAAATGTTTTCGTATGGTGGTTTGAAGAAAAATGTTTCGTTGCCTAAATCCCTTGAATATTCCGGGGCATGCTGCCAAATTTCTAGATCAAATGCCATTCGGCATGGAAATCATGCTGGTTTAATGGGAATGTGACTGCTGGTTCGCGAACTGAAAGCCCGGTTGGGCGATTGGCCATATCACCGTACACAGTGCATTCAGGGTATAACACCTTGAGTTACCCTACCATAACAATTGTGTAATAGAAATAAGCAACAAGAAATTACACAATTGCAAAAGCAAGAATCTTGTCGTATTATCAACGGACTTAGATATAAATGATTATATTTATTTAATTTTATGAAAAATGGCCGGAGCCCAATTACACGTTTATGAGAAACCTCATTAAGCGATTTGAAATAGTAAGAACGATCAGACGCCAGATGATACGAGGAGAAAAATAAAAGGTAGGTAAAATAATTAAAAGGGGTGCATGTCAAAGAATAATTCAGACTCATAATCCGCTTTCAAGTAATCGTAGGAGCCTAGTAGAATGCAGACATCTCCTCTATTATACCAACAAATTGGACGATGTCATTAAGATACAGTATCGCTGTAACTTAGATTGAGGATGCGCGTTAAGTACATATAGATAGTAAAACATATTAGATATACAAACTAATGGTTGAAACCCTAAATGAAATTGACCTCGCATTATCCAATTCTTATCGGCATATACAGTTGACCAACGGCTTCTAAACGCAGATATGTTTAGTTGCCGGATACACATGTGGAGCTAACTCGGCTCCATGATAAAAATACTAACGTTCTCGGGTCACGGCAGCGATGTCCTGTGGGGAACGAATTGCCGGGAGCGCAACTATCGATGATGGATCCGAATGTTGGCTTCGCGTCTTACCGTCTTCTAATCCCGTTCGTTTCACGATGCCGTCAACGATCCAGCGGCACGCGAAATTCTCGTTCGTTGTCAGACATAACGTACGAGATGTATTCCAGTCTGTATCGACAATCGCGGAAATGCTATCTGCGTCCGTACTGGTACGCGACGTATCGCCAACGTTTTACCGTCCGGAAGGAAATGTTCCTGTATTTCGCAGATTCGGCGCTTCATCGACGAAACGCCACGTAGTCGATGATGGGACAGTTCCCATTGAATACCTCGATACGGTAGATATTCAATGCTATGTGTCATCGAGACTTCGCGATTCTACCAGATCCAACGAACCGCGAAATTTGCCCTCATAAAATTTGGCACGCGATACGCTTATTTTTCTACGTATGAAAATTCGTGATAGAGAATATTCCGAGGATATCCCAGTGAGAATGTTGTTCCGCTTATTCGGTACGAAAATAAAAGCTCGATCAGCGATCGCAAATCCGAATTGATTTACAGATTCGATTCTCTCAGTCGCGTCTCTTATTCTTCTCCTCGGACTATTCTCTCGATTTCCCTACCCACGAGACTTCTTTCTCCCTGCCGGTAGTGTTCGGATTCCTAGCAGACCAGGATCATCGACCGATGGAGAGGAGACTACGGAGGGATTGAGTTAAGGACATGCACGGCGTTCCATGGAAACACGTCTGAGAAACCAAGTGGTAGAAAAGCAGTTTCCCATATATTGTCTCATGACTCGGGTAATGGATGCAATGCCTGTCGCGATTTTATAATCGTCAGCAGAGCTGGGCAAATACCCGAAGTACTTGAAGTACGTATAAAAGTATCAAACGAATCAAGAACTCGCACCCAGAAAAAAAAATTATTTGACGGCCACCGTTCATTTGGTTTAAGTAAAATATTTATTTGATTTAAATAAATATTTATTTAAATGAAGTAAATAGTTACTTAATTTAAATAAATATGTATTTAAATCAAATAAATATTTTACTCAAACCAAATGAACGGTGGCGGTCAAATAAATTTTTTTTCTGGGTGCGAAGTACTGAGCGCTAGGTAGTTCTTGAGTACTGACGTATTGAGTACTGGCAGAAGTAAATTCCTGAAGTTGACAGTAGTGGGCACTGATTCAGTACTTGATGCTTCAATTCGTACTTCAAGTACTTAGTGCGTTTGCCCAGCTCTGACCGTGAGAAGAAAGAGGGCATGACTGTACAGCCCAAATTAAATATTCTTGAATGTGCCCATTACTGGAGTTAAACCGTATCCGTAGATGAGTTTTTGGTACGAAGTTGTCTAACAGTTCGCGTCGACTTCGTTTGGAGAAGGTCCATTGATAAGTCTTAACGGTAAGGAATTCCACAGTGCTTGCACGGAAACAGAGGCGGAAACACCGAAGAGGCATTTGAAACCCACGTGACAGCGTGGTCACATTTCCTCTTTTTCTTTCCTTTCTTCCACCGAATTCGAGAATATTCCACTCGGTAGAGCAGGACAGAGAGGAGACTCAGAGCCCAAGAATGCTCAGTACGAAAGGCACAAAAGTTCCGTCCTACTGGAATAATATACGTCCGCCACATTAAAGAAATTTAAGGGAACGGGAAGCAGACCAGTGGATATGAGAGTTCCGATTTATAGGTGCCGCTGATATATAGCTGCGGTTCAACGCTCCAGCTCAGAGAAAATGGAAGGGTCCTATTTCTCAACTGAATAACGATATTATCAGTGCAGAACGTGAATAACCATCGCTACCTCTATCGGAAATCTTAAAGTGGGCACGTACGGATCAATGCTAAGTGTACGATTGTAGTTGATCAAATACAGTGCTTGATGTACGTGAAATCATTATTCCGAATTCCGAAGAATGTTTGGAACAACTGGTACAACCCAGAACAGCCAAGAGGTTTTTCTCAAAAGTGTAGGTTTGGGACAATAAGTGTTTTTTCATCTTACCACTACGAATTTTATTTTAGAAGCTTATTCTTTTGGAATATTGTGGAACAATCCTAGAACGACTCGGAACAACCTTTACAATCTGGAATTTCTAAAAATGAGAGACTAACACTTGCAACTAAAATCATCAGCATCCACTTATCACGCCGGTAAAAGACATCAAAGCCGGCATTTCGCGAAAAGAACGTTGCAACAAAGCTTCGGGCTCTTTTTATGATTCCGAAGAATGTTTGGAACAACTGGTACGACCCAGAACAGCCAAGAGGTTTTTCTCAAAAGTGTAGGTTTGGGACGATAAGTGTATCGTCATTTTACCACTACGGATTTTATTTTAGAAACTTATTCTTTTGGAATATTGTGGAACAACCCTAGAACGACTCAGAATAACCTTTACAATCTAGAATTTCTAAAAATGGGGGACTAACTCTTGCAACTGAAATCATCAGCAGCCACTTATCACGCCAGTAAAAGACATCAAAGCCGGCATTTCGCGAAAAGAACGTTGCAACAAAGCTTCGGGCTCTTTTTCTGATATCCATTCAGTTGTACTACCCGCGTCCTTGAATCGTGACGGAATCAGCAGCATGCGCAGACTTATGTGAGAGTAGAATGCAAGAATACAAAGTACAAGGGCCTTCCACGACGTAAGCGAAGCTTTTGTAATGCCCTTCGGATCTCCAGTCTTCACTTTTCTTTTACCGCTTGTCCCTCCGCACTGCAGAGTTAACAATTATCCGAGCATGAAGAGAGCTTCGTTCCGAGCGGGACGACCCCAGCTTGCCTCTGCCCCGGCCATTCTGCTGCAGGGAATCGCAAGAAGCAGGTCGCAGAACAATGTGAACCGAGTGACAAAGAGAGAGGAGGATGAGAGCCCATTGATAAAGGAGCGAGAAAAAGTACACTCTGATCAATTTTGTCCCGTCCGTCTAGACTCATCCAGTTACCGACAAAGCGAATTGTCGTGCTTCCTTCGACGGATAAGACGTACGAGGTTCATTAGTTCCAACTTCGAATGCACTGTTCCTTTCACCTATAAATAGTATGTGCTCGCTCAGTTATTTCCTTTCTTTTCATTTCTCTTCTTGTCCTTTGGTCTGCCTTCTCTCTCTCCACCCTCAATCTTTCACCGAACAGACCCTCCCTTCCTTCACCACCCTTTCTTTACTCGTTCCGTTTACCACTTCTTTCCGTTTCTTTTCTCGTCCCGCGCATCCACCATCGCGTTCGCCCTCTTCCTCCGCATCGGCCGAGCCTTGCCGCTTCTCACGAACCCTCGATTAAACGAAACCTCGTCTCGATCTTCCATTGGCTGATTAGCTTCGACGTAATCACGGAAACGGAGAATCGTGCTTAGTGCAAGGATGGGAACGAATCCAGGGCTCGGAATTGAAGTTGGCGATGCACACGCTTATCCATTGGCCTCGGTACCAGCCTGGCAAGGGATAATGTTGGTCTACGGGGTGTTCGAACGATTGCCTATTGGATTTTCTTTCAAGGAAATTCAACCGTAGAAAAAAATTATTTTCGATTGTAAAAAAAAATAATTAATTTCGAGTATATGAGAGTAGACTGTATTGAGTGGGGTTCGCGCGCGGCTGCGTTTCATTCGCACGGTGGCGCTCACCGTGGGTTCCTTCAATTCATTCGTTTCTGTCGCTGGCTACATTCGGGATGAAGTCCAAATACATTTACGATGTATCACGTTCTTTTACCAATTTTCATTTAAAAAATTGTATTTATTTACATTCCGGAGAAAAAAATAAATGCAACTTTTAAGGTCACTACCGGTTTGAAAATTTCACTCTTAAATCGGAAGTGACGTCATACCGACAAATTTGAAAATTTAAAAGTGTGCATCTCTGCATGCGTTTCATATAAAGAATACGTACACGTCATATTTTTCATATAAGAAGTTTCATATAAACTTCTTTATCACAAACGGACAGTTTGAAAAATTCCAATTGGAGAGAAAGTACAGAAATGGCGATACTTGTGTAAAGCCAATTCGCGGACACTCTGTATTGACGAAACTCGTAGTGGACGTCTTGGTAGTTAGAGAATCTGCGGAAAGTTTAGGCCCAAGAGTAAAGCAAGTTTTAGTCTCCGCTCCTGTGGAGGAGGGCAAGTATATATAGGTATCTTGTCAGTAGGTCTTGCAGAGTAGAAAGAGAAGTACCTACTCATTACCTGACCGTAATTGCTACCACTCGCACAGCCTCGACTCCCGTTCTCCCCTCGCTTTCCTTCCAAAGACATCACCTCCCTTTCTCGCGACTGCTTATTCTCTTTTAGCCTCAACCTTCTGCTCGACCTTCTGCTTCAGATCCCAATAAGCTTTCTCCGTGAATCTCCTAGAGGATCGTCTATTTTCCAGATTTCACGGGTATGCCGCCGAGAAATTTACTCAAACAGACTCCAGGATGGGTAAATTAGCGATTTTAATGAACGATAGAACAGTCGGGTGGGGTGCTTTGATGTAGTAGCATATATTATTAGGAAAATGAGAATATCCATGACGGCAAGTTGAATTTTCACAGATGAAAGATTGTTCTTTTCCTCACTTTATTTAAATGTAGAAATAGGCTTGTTCCTTTATTAAAATCCATTCCTCCACTTATGTTCAGAACAGTTTTCCTACGGCGATCTACTCGAGTACGTCGGATCAATAGATCATGTCGAGAGTGAATACTCTCCACCCGCCGCCAAATGCCCTTCATAGTGGATAACGACTTTAGTCGCGCTGCCACTGGACTATGTAAGAAAACCCTGGTGACATCTGCTTCCCCTAGGCCATTCCTCGGCATCCCATAATAGGAAACTCGTCTATCGCTCGTACTCTTTGTCCCGGGTGTTCCATGCGCGAGTACGTCCCTCGGTTTTGTCCGTGCAGTTACACCATGCATTGCAGTCCCTTTTCCGAAACGGCAGACCTTTCGGTGAGGCAAAAGGGCGACGGGGAGTTCGGGAAATTGGCGATATAGTGTACCAGGCAGTCGATCGAGGGTGACAGGGTTGCAGGAATCGCTGAGGGGTGGATTAAGTGAAATTGAGACGAGCGTGTAATTTTTGTGGGGAGTCCGCACTGGCCTCTCGCGCGCCCGCGTGGTATTCAACATCGTGAATGCGATTCTCGATATAAATCAGGCGTTTACGCGGAAGCCGCTAGGGGTGGTTGCACGCTCGTTCAAGCTTTGCTTGTAACCAAACCCAACCCCTAATTTATTTACCTTTTGTGGTTTGGATTCGCTCCAGTTACCAGCGGTGTAATATATTTTCCGGGCAGTGCTATTATTTCTATCGATCGGTGATTATTATTTTTATCCAGAAAGACACGATATTATCATTGGCAAACATTGTTTGGGACATTGTATGCTTTCTCGTTCGCTCCGCCCTGTCAATTTAGGTCACTTCATCTCATCGTGTCGAATTTGACACTCGTGAAACGGTGAGGAAATGTGCAATTATGACCGCATTGTCAAGTATAGATTGGATCGATGCAGTTCAACCGATCAATTACGGAAATCATTTTATCCATTGGAAATTGGACCAAAATAGTCTTAACAGTTCGATGGCCGGTGTTAAGGTAGTAATGACTGACGCCGCCTAAGTTTGAGAGGAATAAAAGAGAATTACAAACACTTCTCGATCGGATAAAAATCTGAAAAAAATCAAGCATATGGAAGAT
>JAPYZD010005087.1:0-12178 GCA_030522725.1 Ichneumoninae sp. B BG-2022a | reverse complement strand
TCCGGATTTTCCGTCCCGTTTTGCGCCACTTTTCCATCCAAAAATTATTGGAAAATTCGGTTTCAAATTTTGGTACCGACGGTCGATGCGATCGCAACTCCGTCCTATTTATATATATATAATATTTTCTCCCTTATCGCGATTAAGGGCAAACAATTTCCAAGGTTTGGCACTCGATAGGGGAGAGCGGGGCAAAATGGGGCAGTTGGGCAAACACACAATTTTCCAATCATTTTCGTACGCCCCATTTTGCCCCACCGATACATCCGGATTTGCCGTCCCGTTTTGCGCCACTTTTCCATCCCCGTCCCGTTTTGCGCCACTTTTCCATCCAAAAATTATTGGAAAATTCGGTTTCAAATTTTGGTACCGACGGTCGATGCGATCGCAACTTCGTCCTATTTACATATATATATCACTTAGCTGCTGATGAAATTTTTTTTATTATCGTGTGATAAGGCACGTAACGGGCGATATCAATAGGAAGCGATTCCCGGCAAATGCATACGTTGATTCACGATTCGATGTTATCATTAACGCGGCTTCGGTGGGACGCGGTGATGTCGTAACGCTTCTTAGTCATCAATGACGTCGTTATCGGGAGGGTACGGGACGGTATGTGAACGATTTTTCGGTATACACGCTATCTTACTGAGTAATATGCCAGGAATTCCTGAAGGGGAGAGCGGGGCAGAAATGGAACACCGGGGCAAAATGAACTGTTTTTTACGGGACGAAAAAGAAAAAGTCTCGGAGATCCATTTTGCCCCTCTCGACTGAGCCGGTAGAAAGACCACTTGTTTTATTAAACATATAGATAAGATTTGCTTTTCTCTCGCTTGTCGGATCGCAAAGGAATACATAAAATTTGTTTTGTATTTAAGAAATTTTTTTGACGTGTACTGTATAGCGTTTTAATATTCTTTTTTTAGAATAAATTACACACGTGTCTTTAAATCCCACGCGTCTGAGTTCAGACTCGCGGCATTAAACATCACCGTAGCAAGTCTTAGCTGCAAGCCCGGTGAATCGATAAGCCATCGTTCCGTGTGCGAGCCCGAAGACGGTATCTACTGCACGCTATAAAACCACAAAATTCACAGTACCGTGACTCTTATTCTCGTCCGAGCGAGCAGAAGAATTCTGATGGATTTGACAGCTGTCGAGCGATAGCTCCACACTCGCTGTGGGAACGTGACGAACACGTGTGCCGGACGAGACTCACGTGGGAAAAGTGGAACTAAAATAACATTTAGCTTTTGACGATTTTCACACCTTTTCGGAGTTGTAAATAGGATACAATAGCTAAAACTCAAATCATCACCTTAATAATTAACAACTAGCCGTTATGTTGGCTCCCGCGCTTCGCGCACTCGCAGTATCCGTGTGAGTATCCGTGAGTATCTGTTTGAGTAGCTGCGAGCATCTGTGAGTACCTGTGTGAGTACCTGTGTAAGTATCTGTGTGAGTACCTGTGTAAGTATCTGTGTAAGTATCTGTGTAAGTATGTGTGTAAGTATCTGTGTAAGTATCTGTGTGAGTATCTGTGTGAGTACCTGCGTGAGTACCTGCGTGAGTACCTGTGTGAGTACCTGTGTGAGTACCTGTGTGAGTACCTGTGTGAGTACCTGTGTGAGTACCTGTGTGAGTACCTGTGTAAGTATCTGCGTGAGTATTTGTACGAGCATCTATGAGTATCGCTGAGTATGTGTACGAGTATCTATGAGTATCGCTGAGTATGTATATGAGTATCTGTGTGAGTATCGTTGAGTATGTGTATGAGTCTCTGTGTAAGTATCGTTGAGTATGTGTATGAGAGTATGTGTATGAGTCTCTGTGTGAGTATCGTTGAGTATGTGTATGAGTCTCTGTGTGAGTATCGTTGAGTATGTGTATGAGTCTCTGTGTGAGTATCGCTGAGTATGTGTATGAGTCTCTGTGTGAGTATCTCCACGAGTATCCATGCGTATTTGTGAGTATTTGTGAATGTTTATGCGAGTATCTATGTGAGTATCTGTGTGAGTCTCCGTGTGAGTAACCGTGTGAGTCTCCGTGTGAGTACCCGTGTGAGTATCCGTGTGAGAACCCGTGTGGGTATTTGTGAATATTTTTATTCGAGTATCAATGTGAGTATCTCTTTGAGTATTTGTGTGAGTACCTGTGAGTATCGGCGTGAGTGTCCAATAGACATGCCCTTTACAATTAGGGTAAAAGTGGTGACTATGGCCCACCTCGATTAACACGTAAATCAATGATATATGGACAGGGCCATATTCCCCACTTTCACCCTATGTATATTTTTGTTCTCAACGAAGAATATTAAAAAATGAAAACAAAACTTGCCGAAGCTCGCACGATTAACGCTTTATAGACTCCTGTTAAAAAAAAAAAGCTTCCTCTCCCGAACCAACTCGCACTTCGTTGCGTAACTGAGAGTTCATCGGAGTCTTTCGCCGGCTCTCCACAGATGGAAAAACTCGGCGAGAGTGATGCCGGGAATTAGCGAGAAAGAGACGAAGCACTGGCGCCAAAGCTAATGCACCGTGCACGCAGTCGAGGGGAATGCATTCGCTATGACTCCGAGCGACGCGACGGCGTTCGCAGTCGAATATGTGCGCGCCCGCGCGCGCATGCGAATGCGCTGCGCAACGAGCCATGCGTACTCGCTCTCTCGCAGCATCAAACGCGCAGCCAACAACAAACCGAGACACCGAGTTCGCAGTACTTTCGAGTCTCTATTCCCTGCACATGCGAGCGAAAAAAACACACACGCACACCATGCGCAGCTCATGACGCTCCGCCGATATGTAGGTGGTAATAATGCGCGCGTGCATAAATACGCTGGATAACTACTACGCACAGCGTATTCGCTCTTTCATAGGCGACTCGATAGGAGGCGACTCGAATCTGAAAACGAGCCAGAGTGGGTGTCGATGCCGCTGCTTCTGCCGCGGCTCGAATTATGGGACGAGAAGCGAGACGCAATCGAATTCTTAGAGAACCATGTGGATTGTTGCACGGAAGAGAGCGAAGACTGAGGAGAGAGAAACTAGGAAACGCGGCGCAGGGTCCGCAACCGCGACCCTGAAAGGGCCGGATCGTCATCGACCGCTTCACATTCGCAGCCCACATATCGTCGCGCTTCCGCGAATTAAGGGAGACGAGTGAATCAACGCGAGACTGCGATCGGTGGATCGCTATATTTAGACACTGCACACTGACAAAAAAATACGCATGAATCAACTAGGATTCGGGCGGGGACGTTCAGCTAAATATTTTGTTGGTTACTACTAAAAATTTGGTTGGTTCAACAATTTGTTGGGTGATTTCACCAAAATATTTTTGAGACATTAAAATATTTTGTTCGAGTAGCTAAATGTTTGTTTGAACGTTCCTGCCCGAATCTTAGTTGATTCAACTGTACTTTTTTATCAGTGTAGGGTTCCGTGGTTTTTTTTTTTTTTTTTGTAATGTTTTTTATGGCTTTTGTTAGCCAAACAGGATACGCTACTGTGTACGACGTATTAATGTAGGGAGGGGGAGAATACACGAAGACGCGTATTTCTGGACGAGGCGCCGGCAGGCAGAGCTGCACCACGGGCCCGGTGACCATCCAGCGTCATCCAACAGACGTGCACTCACGGTTCACTCGCGGCCTCCGGGGCTGTAGCAATGACAGCAACAGCATCCGGTTTTTTTTTTTTTTTTTGTATTCGTGACGCGTGCCAGCTGCGTGTTACGCAGTGCGACTAGTAGCGGTACGTGCGTGTCTTTTCTCCACCCTCGCTCGATCTATCGCGCTCGACTTTCCACGCCCCAGGCCTTCCTATATGGATTTCTCTGTCTCCTGTTAGTTATCATTATTTCACCGGTTGGAACACATGAAACGCTCGACGGTCCCGAGGCATTTTCATTTACTCGGGATAATTTTTTGCACAGCGAAATACGTACCAAGGCTTCTTGTCCATTAACGTCCACAATTATTTTCTTGTTAATGAAAAAAAAAAAAAAATTTGTCCGTTTTACAAAAATTTTCCAAATATTTTTTTGTTGAATTAACAAGGAAATCGTTGTGGGCGTTTCAGGACAAAAAAGTTTGTTAAATGTGCACAGTTTTTTCTGCGCACCGCGATGCAGCATGGCATACCGTAAAAGTGGTTTTTACGATTAAGAAACATAAATATTCACGAATTCGTCCTTTCTTAATTAATTTCCGTACTTTTTTTCATGAAAAAAATACGATTCTGTGAAAAAAAAAAAATGGTAAAATTAACAAACGAGGAAACGATCCCGAAGATATCTGCACGAGCCCAAATTTCATCATTAAATTGTGCGATGCAAAATACAGCCATTATTACTTACAACGCCTGTATTTTGCATTGCACAAACTTCGCTCGAGAAAGTTCACATGGAGAATAAAATTCCACGAGTGAATAATCTTTTTTCCTTCCTAAAGCACAGAATTGACAGCGACTTGCCAAAGATAAATTTGTTTATCTCGTGCTCGTGAGAAAAATGGTCGTCCCGAATTGTCGTGTCGACCGAAACGCGAAATCCGGTGAAAAAAGAATCTATCGCAAAGTTTCATCGACGCAAAAGCAAGGCTTCTCTTCTCGCGACGATTCAAAATAATAATAATAGCCTAAAAGTGGGGAATATGGCCCGGTCCATATATAATTGATTTACGTGTTAATCGAGATGGTCCATATTCACCGCTTTTCCCTCAATAATAATAACAATACAACAAAAAAATTGCATTACCCGTGATAATGAAATGAAATCGAGACTCGAGCGACGTCGCCGAAGATTACAGTGCGAAAAAGTCGTGCTCGGTCGGTGAAAGGTGAGGGAATTTCACTGCTCATCGAGATCTCGCTCTCGGTTATCGGTGTGCGTCGGGCTCTTCCTCCGCTGCGCAAACTGCGAGGCCTGTTGAAACCGCGCGGTCCAGCCGCGTATCGCAACGGATTCGCGCTATCCATTAAGATCGAGGGGGGCGGCGTTAACGTCGTCGGTTATATTCCCGGCAGTTATTCGCAAGAGCGCGCCCGTCGAAAACGCAGCTGCACCGGAGAAACTCTTCGCTCGCGGTTTCGCGGGCAACAAACACGACGGGAGTCGCTCGCACCGGTCGCCGCGACTGGTTTAGCTTCACTTTTTAATCGGGCCCGCAATTTTCTCGATCGACGCGCGCTAGCGTCGCGGGACGACGATGATGTATACACACACAGACGGACAGAGAGAGGCAGAGAGTAAGATGAATCTAGGTTTCTGGAGCTGACCACGCCGACGATGGGCAATCGTGGAAAGCGTGAAAATCACTCGAAACACCCGACAGTCGAACACGAGCCTCGATAACGAGATACACAAATTACAGACCGTAAATGGCAAACAAGGTGTGTACATTTAAGGGTCGACTTCCAACGACTTCAAGCCGGAAAAACGTGTTTCAGTTTTTTTTTTCTTTTTTCTCCTCCACAATCAAATATTGGATCGTAGATCACCTGCGATCGATCATCCGTAACGGTGCTGAAATCATTTTTTTAAATATCCTCATGGTCGAATATAAAAGAAACATTGGGAACTTCTTTTTTTGTTCTTCAATATCATGTAATATAAATATAAAAATAAATATGTCATTTAATACAAATATTGTAATTAATATCTCATTTAATATAAATATTAATATAAATATATCATTTCATATAAAAATTGTAATATAAATAGTACTTGAAAAAACAAAAAAATTGAATTCCTCCGAAATTTTTAAATATTGGGACCCGACGATTGTGACGCATGATCAGAAAGTCGATCCGAGCATTAAATACCGTGAGACTGACAATCAAATTTTTTTCACTACGAGATATTAAATTTTCTTTATCGTATATAATTTTTTGATAAATTGATCGATCGTTCTCACAAATTTCGTTTGGCGTCGCTTGAGAAGTGTCTCGTTGGGACTTAAATCAAATGCTAGAATGGTAAGCGAGCCCGTGAAGCGTACGGTGTGTACCCACGCATAATTGTCTCTATATATCTCCCTCGATGTACCTGCGAATCGGTGGCACGCCCGCGCCATCCAGCTCCATCGGGCTCAAAAAAAAAAAAAAAGAAAAAATAATTTCCCGAGCAGCTGCCTACGGAGGATTTTTACGAAGAGCTCAAAGTTCGAGTCCCAATTAACACCCACTGGTCGATGGGACGAACCCACGCGGGTTACACTGCTCCTAGCGCTGCAAGCTCGAGCCTTACACCGCGCAAACTCGTTTATAATATAAACCTCGCGGCGAGAAATTATTCTCACGAATATATCGCGGACACCGTGTCAGGCCACGTGGGTGAGGCTCGACTGGAGAATCTACAGAATCCACGTGCGGTGTATCTATCCGGCAATACGAGCTCAAAGGTGAGTCCGCGGCTTCGATGTCGGTAGCTGCGGCGCCCACGTGGCGCTTAGCGATTCCTCATTCTCCATTCCCACTCGATGGATCGTTACGAAAAAAAATAAATAAAAATAATTATTTGTTATTACAAATGCGGAGAGTCCTCGTTACACCACGCGACAGCCGGATGCTCGACGGACGAATCGAAAATCATCCGTCATCCGCACTCCGTGAGGCTAACGAGTGAAATCCTCGACCATGCCCGGGACCGATTTTATAACATCATTTTTCATTCAATTTCCGGCGGCAAATTGGGACAAACACGGCCGAAGACAGCGGACGCGGAGAACGTGTATCCATCATCGGTAAATAGTTTCTCGTTCACTGACCCGAGTTATCGGCCCTTCGAGAAAGGTCGGTCGAAACGTCCTACGGTTCAATCTACTTTCGATTCGTTTCGTCGACCAATTAAGGCGGGATCAAAATAGACAATAAAAAAAATTCTACACATCTAACTTACATTCCTTGTGCACAAGGCTCCGAATAATTCTTCTCGTTAATTTTCTATATATATATATATGTCAACAGATTATGAGTAAAATAATTAAAGTTTTTTAAAATTTAATCATAAAATAACCATAAAATATTTTCGAACAATAAGTGTTTATTAAGGGTAAAAGTCTTTCTCGCAGTGCATCTTTACCTCGTGCCGTAAATATGGACCACTCATTTTTTTTACGATTTTTTTTTTCCGTGATGACTGCAGAGTGGAGAGAATATCGACAGGAGTTCGCTCTAAATAAAATCAATTTGACGCGAGAAGATTGCAGCAAGCGGATTGTAATTTCCGTCAAATGGAATCTTCTCGCATCGGATGGATTTTATTGAGTGTATTCTCGATATCTCACGTTCCCGAGAGCGTACAGAATAGGGTGGAGCGGAACTCTGGACGGAGGAAAGCGATATTGCAAGTGGCAGACACGTCAAAGTAGAACGAACAATAAGCCATTCGATTTCCGAGATGCAAGGCATGTACCTGGCTATTTTCTCTATAAATAAAATGCATTTGATTCAAGAGGATCTTTTTACACCAAGCTTATGGTCATTTCCGGCAAAAAAAAATTCCTCTCGCATTGGATGGATTTTATTCAGTGTGTTTCCCGTTTGTGTCTTATTCGGTTGTGGGAGCAGCGCGGGTGTTTGCGAGCCATGGAGCACCGAGAGTGCAGAATGTAATGCAACGGGCATGGAACTTCGCTCCAAATAAAATCAATTTGGCCGAAGAGGAAAGCGATATTGCTTATGCCAAAGTAGAACGAACAATAAGCCAATTCGATTTCCGAGGTGTAAGTCATGTAGGGTAGAGCGGGGCAAAATGGGACATTGAGCAAAACGCAAGTTTCCAATCATTTTTGGATGTCCCATTTTGCCCTGTTGATACATCCGGATTGTGCACCCATAAAAATAATTTATTTGACGGCCACCGTTTATTTGGTTTAAGTAAAATATTTATTTCATTTAAGTAACTATTTACTTATTTTTAATAAATATTTATTTAAATCAAATAAATATTTTACTTCGATCAAATAAATGATGGCCGTCAAATAAATTAGTTTCCTCGGTGTGTGTCCCGTTTTGTCCCATTGTCCCATCCAAAAATGATTGGAATACGGCATTTTGCCCCACTGTCCCGTTTTGACCCACTCTTCCCTACCTGAGTATTTTCACACTAAATAAAATTTCTTTGTCCCAAGAGGATCTTTTTACACGAAGTGGATTGTCATTTCCAGCAAACAAACAAAAAAAAATCCTCTCACATCGGATGAATTTTATTCAATGTGTTCCCGATATTTCTCGTTCGCGAGGACGCACAGAAGGGTTGGAGTGGAACCGAGGACGGAGGAAAGCGATATCGCTGGTGACATGCGCGTCATAGTGGAATGAACAATGAGCCAATTCGAAGGCCTCGGTGTAGGGGAGAGCGGGGCAAAATGGCACATCGGGGCCAAACAGGACAGTGTGGGCAAAACTCAGTTTTCCAATAATGTTTGGATGTCCCATTTTGTCCCAACGATACATCCGAATTTTCCAATCCGTTTTGCCCCACGTACCACCATCGCCACCATCCAAAAGTTATTGGAAAATTGCGTTTTGTCTCATCTACACGTGTGTTTTGCTTCGAGTTTAGCACGTATGTGCGTTCGTGTGTTGTCCGGTTGTGAGAACAGCGAGGGTGTTCGCGAGCCGGGGAGCACCGAAAGTGCGGAGCGTAATGCACCGGGCACGAGAGTCGACGGGTGTGTGTACGCGCAACGAGCGTGCAAAGGGTTAACGAACACGAAATCGATCGGGCCGGCCTCTCGGTCGCGAAGGAGAGCGCGGGCGCGCAGCTGTGTGTTCCGTCCCGAAGCAATTCGTTCGAAAGAGAAAACCATCGCAGAAGCGACGGAGAGCAGAGCTCCGGAAAGACTGGGATCGCCTGTTGGAACGGCGCGAGCTAACCCACGAACGAACAGTTGGTTAACTTTGACCAACTGCAATACACGCCGAGAGAGAAACGGAGAGGGCGAACGAACGGACGGTGTCGAGGCGGAGCGGAACGGCGCGTTAGATCGGCGCCACGTCTACGAGCTTGAGAACTCTTGCGTGGGCATTATTATTCACAAAGGAGAGAAAACTGTGCCAACGCAATAGATCGACGAGAAGACGTCGTGTTTACAAACTCGAAGGCCATTCTTTTTTTTCGACAGAGCGAGTCGTAAATTTGCCCTTTTTCATTTTCTCTTTTAATACTAAATTTCCAAATACTAACAATCAATTTTTTGTATCGCTGTTTTTGCTCCATAAAAGTTACTGAATTTACTTATTTTATATAAAAATTCGTATCGCTGATAATATGAACTCGAAAGCCATTCTTTTTTCGACAGAGCGAGTCGTAAATTTGCCCTTTTTTAATTTTCTTATTTAATACTAAATTTCCAAATACTAACGATCAATTTTTTGTATCGCTGTTTTTGTTCCGTGAAAGTTACTGATTTTACTTATTTTATATAAAAATTTGTATCGCTAGTAACATAAACTCGAAAGCCATTCTTTTTTTCGACAGAGCGAGTCGTAAATTTGCCCATTTTTTTATTTTCTTATTTAATTCTAAATTTCTAAAAGAAACAATCAATTTTTTGTATCGCTGTTTTTGCTCCGTGAAAGTTACTGGTTTTACTTATTTTATATAAAAAATTCGTATCGCCGGTAATGTATATTACAGAAAAAGAAAAACTGTTTTATTCATCGCGATAGAAATCATTTTTTATTTTCATCCTTCACCGCCAATTACCCAACCTTCACTGGAACCAACACATCAAGTTTCTTTTTTAATTTTTTTACTCACATCCGGAACGATTTGTATCGCGGAATGTTCGATTTCAGCGCTTCCCTTTTTTGCCCCCCTCCCTGCAATTTTGTTGTTCGATGTCTCGAGACATTGAACTTATTATCGATTATCGGTTGATTCTAACGTAACAATTTATGTTGTTTTTTCTTTTCCTCTCCCAGCGCCTTATTCATTCATTATTATTACCCACCATCGTGCGGCAACGAACCACAAGTACTTATTATATTATCCGAGTCGACTGTGGAGCGAAGCGTTGTACAACACGCCAAGCCGAGTCTATCGGTTCGATCGTTCGCTAAACCACACCGCGCCCAACCGGCGGCCAGGGTAAGAGGGGGGCGATCGCTACTTCGTGTGAGAAGCGTAGAAACGCCGTTTCCTTCTTTCCCTTTTGCGTTCGCCTTATGAATGTCTAAACCTTTCCTTTTTCGCAAACTCGCTCCCCTCTCGTTTCTCAACCGGCGCAGTGTTAAGGCGTTAAATACGTCACGGACCTCGTTTCTCGCGGTGATTAACTATCCGAGCCCGAGTTTATTGGAGTCGTGCGAGCTCGGCCGGTAAGGAAGGGCGGCTCGAAGACGAGAAACCCAGTGAGAGGTCGACGGGCCGGTCGACTTCGTTTATCTTTATACCTATGTGCAACGGCGCACATAAACGAACGAGGCAAAACGGACGGGCAGATTGGACTACCACACGTAGCCGCCGAGAGGGAAGGTTGTTCGTGCGGGTGCATTACCCAGCCCCGGACATTGCTCTCCCATTCGCTCCACCCCGACGGTTTCTCGTAACTACCCGAGAACATCGCGTACTAATAGCTCCCCCCTCTCCCTCCGTCGTCCCGCGCCGACCGTGCACTCACCGGCTTAATTGAAGTTGTACTGTTTAAAAAAAAAGTCGCTGCACGCCGCAGAACTTCGCTCCGAGACGCGCCGCCTGTATTGATTTCTTTTTTATGCTATTCGCGCTTCGGTGATGTCCGCGGTTGGGAAAGGCGAGGGTGGATGGATAGTGTCGTGGGACGAGCCCCTTAATGAGACGGTGTAAAAAATATTTTGTTTTAATTATTTATTAACGGTGTTGGAACCTTTTTTTTATACATAAACTGTTTCTGAAATTTTAAAGACATGTGCGTTGCAATTGTACGGTAGTTTATGTTTTGTTAATGACATTTTTTGTAAATTTCAGGCATAGGTTTTTTTATTTTAATATGTGTTATTTTTATTTTACAAAAAGGTACATTAATGTTCAATCAATGTGAGTAGTGTAAAGGAAATTTTAAGTTCTGGTATATTGGGTTTATAATTTATTTTTGCAGTGCACCGTGCTTCAAACGTACACCTAATCGCCCTTGTATCTCGCTCCATCCCCGTGCCGACCGGCACTCACCGGCTTAATTGAAGTTTTACTATTTTTAAAAAAGTCGCTGTACGCTGCAGGAGAACTTCGTTCCGCGACGCGCCGCTGTATTGATTTCTTTTTTATGATATTCGCGCTTCGGTGATGTCCGCGGGTGGAAAACACGAGGATGGGTAGATTGTGTCGTGAGACAAGCCTCTTAAGAACACAGTGTAAAAAAAATCCGCTTGAATATTAATGAACGGTATTGATGAAGCTTTTTTTTATATAAACTGTTTCCGAAATTTCAAAAACGTGTGTTGCAATTGTACAGTGATTTTTTAAATCTTTGTTAATTACATTTTTTGAAAATTTCGGAAAAAAGGTTTTTTATTTGAATATCATAATATTAAATTGTGCAATGACAAAAATAACAAAATTAAACTATATAACAAAAAGTAAACGGAAGTAATAAACGAAAACTGATAACAAACTATCGAAAACCGAGAACAAGAGTGATAATAAAAAGATAACAACATAGATTGTTGTTTAAATTTGTTTTGTATTATTCGTTACTTTACCGTGTCGCATTATCCGGCATCGGGTGCACTTTAGGTCCGTCGTAATGCGAAACTTTTGCTTACCTGGAACATCAAAAGATAAACCGGACATTAATTTTCGGTAGTCGAGATTGAGCAGAAATAATTTTTGAAAAATGAAAGAGGTGGCAGGATCGTAAAGTCGGGGAATACGCTGCTCCGGGGAGGCTGCAGCGTGTGGAGTCTGTTAATAAAATGAGTGGGGACACACATCTTGACGTCGTAAAATTGTGGGTTATTGGAGGGTGAATGGGAAACGGCAGTGCGCTTCGCAGGTCATGAATGTCACGATGACGAACGTTCGTGGCATTCGTGTGCTTAAAAAAAACAAGTTCTCTAGTGTGGGAAGCGTTCATTATTTTTCTTTCGACTGCGAACAATATAACTATAAATATTATGCACTAAATAAAGAAAAATGTCTGTAAATTTTATCGCGAATTAATAAAATTCGTGGAATTATCGGAAAAACA
>JAPYZD010005086.1:0-10365 GCA_030522725.1 Ichneumoninae sp. B BG-2022a | reverse complement strand
CGTGTGTTATTTTAACGTTGTGTTATTTTGTTTTGTGGTATTTTTGCATGTTATTTTGTCAAGTGTTATTTTAGCATCGAGTTATTTTGACGTGTCACCTCAAAGAAATTTCAAAATATAAGACATATATATATATATATATATATATATGTGTGTGTGTGTTTAGATTTGTAATAAGTGTAGAAACTCACCACAAAAAATTGTCCAATTGTACCGCCGTTTAACCGCTCACGGGTTCAATTTGTATTACTATAATTTACGAATGAAATACCTGCATTAAAAAACAAACACAACCACTTAATGGTAAACTAAGCTCATAAATTACCAATACAGCCACTTGTTTCGACCCTGTCTGAATTTTGGTATCAAAAGCATGGAAAACGTCGGATTTGAAAATCTAATTTTTATCGCAAACCACCGAGAAATAAGAAAATTGTTTGTTCTGAGGATGCCGACTTCCCAGAGAAAGACAATTTTCTTTTTCGTTGACAGAGACTGCAGTCTTGAAACGACATTCTGTGTAATTTTGTAACTGACGACGATATTTCACATCACCTTAAGGGGATACTGGAGCTGTTTATTTTCCTTTTTTAACCTGCTTTACCTGTTTTACCGACGGACCTGGACAATTTTTCAGTACCGGCTTAGCATTATTAATATTCGCCTCATATGTGTCAAATCATGCAGGATTATGATATTGACAGAAATGCTTCGGTGTGCAGTCGAATTTTGATTGGAAAATTACAAGGAATTAAGAAAACCGAATATTATAGTTTGCAAAAGTATGTGAACCTAGTGTCACGATTGATGCACAGGTGGCTCTGCATCGTACAGTACATTCTCTTACAAGCTCTTTTGACGTATGCAAGATCTAGAATTTTTTATATTCAACATAGAACGGATGCTGTAAACATTTTAACGGCCATGTTGGTTTCCGCGACAGTTTATAATATTCGATTTTCTTTATTTTTGGAAGATTTCGACCGAAATTCGAGCGCATGCTGAATCGTTTATGTTATTAATAGAGTCCTGTAAGATTTGAAGCATACGCGTCGCATAGTAACGACGGATAGTTGGAAACTAAGAAATCGACGATTTTCATCGTTATAGGGGAGACCGGGGCAAAATCGCACAGCGGGGCAAAACGGGACGGTACGGGTAAAACTTAATTTTCCAATAATTGTTGGATGCCCCATTTAGTCCCAACAATACGATACGGATTTTCAAACTTATTTTGCCCCACGTACCACCATTTCCGCCATTCAAAAGTTATTCTAAAATTGCGTTTAGTCTCATTATCTCGTTTTGCTCCGGTGTGCCATTTTGCGCCGCTCTCCCCTAACAGGAAGGTCCAGCAACTCCTTAAGAGGGAATAAAACTCTATTATATGTATTACTATTGTCATCTCGGGTGACAAGAATTTTTTTCAGCAAATACTTTATAGGGAAAATGTATATAATTTTTCTCTTCATTGACGTTTTCGAGATACCTTGTTATTATAAAAAATACCGTGGTTTGTACGATGTTTCATTGAAAAATCTATAAAATATTCACTACATGCCTTTAAATGGTAAGGTAAATGTCCCTATTCCCGACCCCTATAAGGCCGACCAGGGAAAAGAATGGCGTTGTCAAACGTAACAAAAGTTAATTCGAGGATGATTTTCATATCAATCGATAGCTTTAACCATACACTTTCCAAAAATCGTAGACTCAATCCATTTCGTAAAATATTTTCCTAAATAAAGCGTAATAAAGCCGCACTAGTGCATGTGCGATCTACCGACCAGCTGTGTCCAATTCCGACCGGGCATGGCTCCCATTACCGACCACCTTTTTTTATAGCATGAATGACTGAGGTTGCAAAGAAAAAATAAATATAAATCCAGACTTCGAACATGAAATCTACAGCATTGTATACACACTTAGCCTGAACGTTTTAGCAAAAGAAAATGTATTAAATTTTTATTGGCTATGTGAAAATGAACCGACGTTTACATGTACGGTAATGGGGACAGGCAAGAACTTTTCTGTGCCCAATCCCGACCGGCGAATTAAAAAAAAAAGTTTATCCGACTGCTTTTTTTCGGAATATGTAAACCGAACTACAACGAACCATTTAATGCTCGAATTATTCGTCAACAACGGATTTTTACCGAAATATTTACTCTTTACGCGATCGACAATCCTTATCCTTACTTCTAAGAAACCGCTCGAGTCGTGACGTGCGCTAAGAAAAGCGATAATATTATGCACTAATTATTACACTTCGTCTGCTCTTCACAATCCTTTCACATTACACAAATTCCTGAATATTTCTAGACCACTAATAAACGTTTTTATGCATTGGCTGCCTCGTAAATGACGTTATACGCCGAAATGGTCGACAAAGGGAGCATGATCGGGAATAGGGACATTTACCTTACTAAAGTGCAGCCAAGTGAACTGTGGCCGATTTATAGGATAAAGCAATGAGGGTCGAAGAAATAGAGGAATTGGTATATAATCCATGTCCAGTCTAAAACATGTTGCAGCTTAACGGCGTGAAACAATGACAAACCGGGCGACTGGAAAAAAAAATGACCTTGTTCGTCTCAACCGGTGAACCAAAAAATCTTCCCACCACACCCTCAAGAGATGATACAACGGAATTCCTCAACTAATAAATTTGTTGTGGGTTAACCTCCAGTAATGAGAGAAGACCGTTCGACCACACTTGATAGGAACGATTGGTAATCGTGAGAGTGATAACCAGTTTATCAGTCGTTAACGAACATCTTCAAAATTCAATTATCTTCTCGGGCAGTAATTCTTTTTTTCTTATGGTTTTATTTTATGTAATAATATCTTCAATGGTAAACGATATCTTCTTCGTGTCTATTGACATTTACCGTACAGTTGTCAATGAATAACAACTGAGTTGCGTCATGACGGATGAATATATCGGGACCAGATAAAAAAATGACGGCATGGCGACGGAACGGTGGCGGTACCAATGGTACGATACCCGTTTCACGACACGTTTTTCTATCTGGGGATAATTAATCTCAACATTTAGTAAAAAATAATATCGACGGCCTAAATTCAATAAAGGCATATGATGTATTGAAATGCTTTTTTTTATATAAAAAGCGGAATAGATAATATTCTAGCGTGACGATAAATCAGCACTACGCTATAATTATAGCGGAATGGCTATAAACACGCTTTACATGTACGCAGAAAAGATTTCCTTCTCTCCGGAGCCCTGCGAATTAACCGGTAATCGGATATTGGTCAGTACGGTCCTTCGCGCCTGCGCGTGTGCGTACGCATATAAACGTACACGTACGACACGCTATGCTCGTTTATATGGTGTATGAACTCGGGGACGGCGGGAGCGAGGGACGTCGGGTGACCCTCGGATAAATATTGAATTCATCACGAATTTTTCAAAATTTTGATTATGCAGACATCCCTAGAGACTACCATGGGGAATTCTGGTGCTGGTCTCATTCAGTCAGAGAGGACTAAAAGAGTTGCCGGGCTTAACTGGGTAACGACGTTTTGAAATCGGCGAAATAAAAAACAAAACAAAAATGAACCAAAAACTAAGTGCAAACACACGAGCGACGGAGATAAAAATTACTTTATTGGTTATTGAAACTATGGGGCGATCGAAAGGTCCAAATATCGACAGTGCCGAAGAGAAGCTCGAGTGTGCGTGTGGCGCGTGAAACTGGCCATAAGCCAGCCTGGCAAATAGAACATATTGCGTACAGGACGATCGTGAGAGGACACGAAGTGGGAGAGAGCCTCACGTTGGCGGGTCACGGACGTTTATGCACGCATTTGGAACCATGTAGCAGGCGACAGCGTTATTATACACGTACACACACACACACACAAAACTTATGCGTGTAGCGCAAATTTTTTATTTCATTTTTTGTCGTCCATCACTGAATCGGTCTTCTCGTGTACGCGTTCAAAACAACAATAGAAGCTATATTTATATAGCTTATATAAATATAAGAATAACATATAAATTTATTTGCGGATAAATTAATTTTGAATTTCGCAGGGTAATGCCATTGGAGAAACATCTTCATAAATTGTTCTTATATCACGTCTACAAACTACAAGGAATGACAAACTCCGTCTCGTTAACTCGAATAAACAAAAAAAATAAATAAATCTTTTCAACATATTTTGAAATTTGATTATTAAAGTTAAAGGAGAGTTGTTCGTTAATTGCGAGTAAACAAAAATATGCAGTCCAATGGAGAATCACATTAATCAATCTTAGATCTCTTGGCTTGAAAGACGTTTGATTGCGGACCCGCTTCTCGCTTAATGGAAACCTCGTGAGTTCCTTGGAGAAGTTTTACGAAACCCATTTGTTCGTCATCAATTTTTGTTATCTCCAGCAATGAGTGAACGACACAAATACGTATTTAAAAAAAAACTGTACTCACCACTTTGGCGCATGTATCCTTTGATGCGCACATGGTCTCCCTTGACAAAGTCATGCTCATCGTTGAAGTTGCCGATTCGAATTCGCAGCATGAAGTGTCCATCGGTGATCGACCCACCTCCATACGACTGTTCTCGGCCACCGTGTTCATGCATTCGCACAAAATTTAATTTCACAAAACCGTCAATCTCTGAAAAGAAAAATTATATCAGAAAAGGTTTCAAAAATATAAACATTTTTCTTGTAAATACTCACGGCTGTACACTGTGCTCTCTCCAATTTTCCCGACTTCAAATATTTGAGCTGTCGATTCGGTCGCTGAAACGACAGTGCTGGGAACATCAGTCGGACATTTGCCTAAGATGTTTATAATTGTGTGTTTCTCAATATTGAGTTCAATATTTACTGTACCATAATTTGTGAATTGCGGATTGGGTACTCTGGAGTACGCACCCTCCAGATGTATTATCTGAAAATTATGATATAAAAAAAATTAAATTTACAATATATATGTATATGTATATATATAACCCTCGAGCTTTCCTTAGGAAGATTCGACGATCATCCTAAGGAAAGTTCGAGGTACAGATTACACTGTAGACGAGCTTCGAACTACGGCGTAATGACTTCACGCTACGGTTTATTATTGTCTAACAATAAATAAGATTTATTGTCTAACAATTATTGCCCAGCGAAGAGGTATGGGGGGGAGGGGAAGAAATCTGAAAAATCATATTACTTTTCGATATATTATGTTCCGATACCAAAATCACTCCTCCTCCCCAAGCACTTTAACCTCAATCGCCAAAATTAAGCCCTCGGGGGAAAAAAAGATTCAACGATATTTCCATTAGCGAAATTGTGTGTTGCATATGTATCGTACCCGTCCCGCTTTTTAATATCTAAAAATTAAATACAAGTATCCTCGTACAATTATTCTTTATGAAAACTTACCATCCCGTTCTTTACACCTGCCTCCGTGCGGTCGACCTCCCCATTCCAAGTAGTCACCTGGACCCGTTCACCATCTCCATTGTTTGCAATGAACGTGAAAAGGAGCAAGTTTTTGCTGCCGACTCTCTTCGATTTTTTGACATTCTCCACAAACCCGACAATTTCTCTAAAAATGATAATATTGAGGAGGATTATTCGAGACGACACACCGAATTGATTATCGAGAACAAGGCCGTGGGCAACAGAATATAGACCATCTAAATGTCGTAATATAAGCGTAAATGGCGGACCAGAAAAACGTGGTTGGCCGATCGCTATCTCTCTCGCAGTCTTTTTTTCTATCTCGCACCCCCTTGATCGACGCAGAAGTTTACACGTGTTTGTTCGTCATGACATGAGTGCGAGAGAGACAGAGCTAAACTTTTGAAACCAGTTTTCTCCGAAAGGCTTTTATAAAAAAAAAAAAGAAAATTGCGGGGCGCACTACATGTTCGATCAACATAGTGCGCCCCACAACTTTCTTTTTCTTTTATAAAAGCGTTTCGAAGAAAAATGATTTCAAAATATTTTGAGGTTATGTTAATCTCCAGCCTCACCTTAAGGCGAGGCTGAACCCGCGCGGCGAACGCCCGAGTGCGAGAGAGACAGCGCCATCCGATTCCTGTGAGAGCAAGCGAGAGGGCGTTTAGACTCCCCTTAAGGTGGTGTGCAACACCCTCCCACCCATCTGCCCCGCGCCCAGTTGGTAACAAAAACTGTACTGTATGCGGTCATGAGACCACAGTCCGCCGAGAAAAAACAAAATTGTCTTTCCCTGTGTCTGCCGATTCCCTAGAGAAAGACAATTTTCTTTTTCATCACTTTAAGGGAAAGTGAAATATCGAAATCGATAATAATAACTGTAATGAACTTTCCTCAAGGGTGCTGGATTCGAGCTGGACGCGCACGATAATTTCGCATCCGGTCCGAATTAATTTTTTTTCTCAAAAAAATTAGCGCCATTGAATAAAGTTAATTTGAAAATTGCAACTATCTCTGTCGCACGCATAGCTATTATAAATACTGTATACGACTTAATTTAGACTTTCCCTTAACGCCTTATTATTTATTGACGAGAAAGACAAACTCTTCTCGAGATATACGGAGGGATATGTTACGGTATCTCTCACAGTCAAGAGAGGTGGAATTATATCAGATGCGCCTCGAGAATGAACGATGTTGTCAGTTAGCTGCGACGTTAAATGACGTTGTTCCGACGAGAATATTCGTCGTACCATATTTTTTTGGTTCTTTAAAACATTTTTTTCGTATAAAAATAAATAAATAAATCAATAAATAATCAAATTGAGAGGGGAGGTGTCAGTTGACTTGTGAGAACGGTGTGTCAGTCAGTCTGTGTTTACTTGGAAAATTCTGCCGAATCCAGCGACGGGGAGCTGCCCGGGAAGGCAGGGTAAGAGCTGGAGAGTCTAACCTTCAGATTGCCTATTAATTTTTACCCGCCGAGTCTGATTAGATCCTCCACACTCGAAATACTGGAGCAGCTTTAGCGACGAGGGCCGGCGGGGTGAGACGAATGGCCGAAGTCAGCCTTGAAAGGACTCCAACTAAGACCGTCAGAGGCGCCACTGTGATAAATCCGCAGCGCACGCTCTCGCAGTCGGAGCTGGCATCTCGCGCCATCCCCGATGACGTTGTCCGAACTACAAGTGGACCCAAAAACTGGCCCCTTCGCTACCTCACCGACAGACGAATCCACGGAACAAGAGCAAAAGAGCTCTGTTACGCCGGCACAACCAGCTAAAAGGAACAGGGGTCGACCGCCAAAAATCCTCAAGGGTGACTCCACGCCGACTTCGGTGACCAAGTTGTGGGATAAAAGGAAGAGTGCATCTCAGGACGATTCTATCCCGGGGGCTTCGCCGCTCAAGTGCTTAAACACCGATTCTACCTTGGAAGATAATATGTCTGCGATTAATGATCTAATCCCTCAGCCGGTACTGCAGGACGGGACAACCGACCCATTCGCCAAACTACTCCAAAAATTCCATTCCATGAGGTCTGACTGCATCGGGCAGATCGAAAAACTAACAGCCGCAATCAGGGAGGAAAGGGAATGGACTCGACGAGAGTTGTCGGGTTTAAGAGAAGACCTAAGGAGAAAAGACGAAATCCTAAAATCTACGGTCGAGAGAGTCCGTGTTCTGGAAGAGGAGATCAAAAACCGAAATACAGGGGCTACAGTTCAAAGCGAAGTCAGAGCGAAAGAACTCGAAAAAATCGAAAAACTAGAAGCTAGGGCGGAAGCCCAGGATAGAGAAGTCAGAAAATGTAACATCATCATGAAAGGCCTTAAGCCAGTTGTCCCCAATGCTAGGGCGGCTGCTGATATGTTCCTAAATGAAGAGTTTAATCTACAAAACGCGGTGGTGGAAGCAAGAACTATCGGAGGCAATGCTAAGTTCGTATGGGCAAAAATCACGGATTGGGATACCAAACTGAAAGAGTCGAAATATTTTCATCGACCACGATCTCGCACCCCAAGAAAGAAAAATCGATAAAAAAATAAGAGATCGCGCGAGGAAAGAAAGAGCAAAAGGGAAAGCTGTCAAGCTGGCCGACCAGAAGATCTGCGTCGACGGAAACTGGATGAAATGGAGCAACTGCGAGAATAAACTTATACCTGCGGCGCCGAGTAATCCTAGAGGCGAAGTCGACACTGCCCAGGTGGCCGAAGAGCCAAAAAACTGAACCACTCGTCGTTAGTCAAAGTGAAATATTGGAATGTTTGCGGCCTGAAGAACTTCGCCCTTGAGGAAAATGCGGAAGGTGCTGATGTCATCGGATTATGTGAAACCTGGCGGACGTTCCAAGCAGAGGACTCGGTGAAGAAATGGGGCGACTACAACGCCTTTTGGGCCAGCGCCACGAAAGAGAAAAGCTTGGGAAGACCAAGTGGAGGACTCCTGATGTTGGTCAAGATGGACAAATTTTACGCCGAAGTAGTTGTGGTCTGTGACTGGTGGATATTCATATTATTTAAAGAAGCGAACTGTCGATGTTTTTGGGGTTAGTATATTTCAAGCCTAGATATGGGTATCGCTCTGGAGCTTCTACAGATGGTTCTCGACAACTTAAAGGAAAGATTTAATCATATGCCACTCGTGGTACGGGGCGATTTTAACGCAAGAGTGGGTAATTTAAATGATCTGCCTGGGGAAGCTCTAGACGATACCTGTCTGTTCGGCGAGAGAACTTCGCACGATCCCGTGATAAATCCGAGGGGATTAACCTTGGTAGATTTTATGGAAACTAACGGTTGGACGTTAATTAACGGACGAAGGAAAAGCGATCGTCCCGCTCATTTCACATTCTGCAGTCAAGTGGGGAACAGTTGTATTGACCACTTTTGGGCGAACACCTTATGCCTCGGAATTATCGAGGATCTGGAAGTGAACGTAGAAACTTCCCTGTCAGACCATTTCCCGGTTAGCATTCATTTTTCGACCTGGGAGCCCCCTTCTCCGAGCAGGGAGAAAGTTGTAGAAGCTAAAAAAAACGAAGATCAGCTGGATCACGGCTAAGAGTAACGAATATGTTAACGGCATGCTGTGGTCTGACAGGGTCGCGATCGACTTCCGGAGCGCCTCGACGGACAAACTGTACGAAAACTTCGAAAAAGCGATCGTGGGAGTCGCACAAGCTAGTCGCATGACTAAAGTAATAAGAAGAATTCCAATGAGAAGGGGTATCAAGCCTTGATTCGACCGAGATTGCTACCAGCTAAAGAAGTCGATTAAATTATTATTAAAAAAATGTAAGGACTCAGTATTTGTACAAACAGACATAGATAAGTACCTGAAAGAAAAAAGAAGATACAAGGAATTGCTAAAGTCAGAAAGAAACGAATACGAGCGGGACATGAAAGATAAGCTAGCTAATGTCAAAAACGCATCGGAGTTTTGGTCGGTAGTTAAATCGTCAGACTCAAGCCCATTGTAGCAAATCAGGTATCAATTGAGGACTGGCATAACTTTTATAGTAACCTGTTCAACCCGAGAGCGTTAGATACCTCTGAATACATAAGTGGGCTGCACCCTCACTTAGACTGCGAATTTACGATGGACGAACTTGTACATGCCTTACGCAGCTTGAAAAGGGGCAAGGCCCCGGGGGTGGACGGAATCTCTAACGAATTTTTGAAAAACTTACCAGGCAACTGGCTACTTTACACGCAAGTATTTTTTAACAAAGTGCTAGAGAGAGAATCACCCCCGGTGGCCTGGTCCAAGATGATGCTTACAATGATCCACAAGAAAGGGGCGAAAACCGATCTAAACAACTACCGTGGCATAGCGTTAGTCAACTGTATTATGAAGCTCTTCACGAGTATAATTAGAAATAGACTACAAAGGTGGGCGGACTTTGAAGGCGTGATTGCGGAGTGCCAATCGGGATTTAGAGCTGAAAGAGGTTGCGCCGACAACATCTTCACGCTTCAATCGGTTATACAGCTTCAACTAAGACTCGGAAGCAGAACTGTTTTTGGGCTGTTTGTAGACTTTAAGAGGGCCTTCGATTCCATCTCGCACACGAAACTGTGAACTAAATTACATCTGATTGGAGTAAGCGGAAAATTGGTCATGCTGCTCAGGAATTTATACACGCGAGCGACTATTCAGGTTAAGGTTAAGGAGGAGCTCACGCCAGAAACCGAGGTAACGGAGGGTGTGCTCCAAGAGGAAATTCTGAGTCCTCTCTTGTTTTTACTATTTTTGGCGGACATGGAGCAATTTTTCAAGGATGAGGGGGCACAAGGACTTTCCATAGACGGAAGAAATGACGTCATAATGTTGCTATACGCGGACGACCTCATTATCTTTGCGCACTCGCCCGCAGACTTGAAAAAGAAGCTAACAATCCTACAAAAATATTGCGAGAAAAACGAGTTGTCAATT
>JAPYZD010005085.1:0-10371 GCA_030522725.1 Ichneumoninae sp. B BG-2022a | reverse complement strand
ATGCCCGACCGATGGATTAGACGCTTCCGTAGCCATTCCTCGTCCCCGTGAGGATCCTTCTTTACTCGCCTTTCCGACAATTCTCCCGATAGTCTTTTCTCTCGTCTTCCAATAAAAACGGTGCCGAGTAACTTCGTTATTCCTTGGGTCCAGGACCGAAGGGAATTCGAGGGAATTTACCAGTGGAGACGTTCAAGAAATCGGGGTCCAAGTCTCCAAATGGACGGGTCGGAGGAATTGACATTCGAACAGCCAGACAATTCGCGGCATGGTGGATGTCCAACGAAATTCACCAAGTCAATAATTTCTTTGGCTCCATTCAGCGAGTGCAGTCGCGACAGTAGCGACGCTCGGTAATTAAGATAAAGAGAGCAAGCGCCCTTTTCCGGCTGACCTTGGGGCTGGTCGCGTGGCTATCTTTTTTACCGCGTTGTGGTTTTTCCGCTCGCTTCGGCTCTCATACGAGCGGATATGTAAGGTACATCCGTGCATACACGAACGAAAAAGAAAAATGCACTCACACGTACGTCCGCGTGTGGTAGCCGTGCGATCCCGTACGCTCGGATTCACGTTGAGCAAGTTCGCGCGGGAGGAGTGTGCGGAGAGAGGCGAGCCGGTGGAAGAGTGTTGGTTGTACGGCTTTTGCATCGGAGGAGGGTTTAGAACACTCCCTCTCCCGCGGGTGCAACATTCGCACACTCAAAGCCTCCCTCCGTGTAGGAGGGCAGCTTCGGCGCAGAGACGCCGCGCGGGGGGCGCGCGGGCGAGTGTTCCACCCCTTTCTGATTACTTTCTCGGTTCTTTCTTGAGTCACCCTCAAGCAAGCGTTGGACGTGGTAAAGGCGGGCGAGGAAGGGTGGCAAGAGAGTGGTCGTACGGTCTGCTCGAGGCACTGGTAAGAGCCCCCACCACCCTACACGCTTCCTTATTGATCGTCCTCAGCAGGCACCACTGGCACCAGCGGCCACAGCTCCGGAGTTGTTCCTCTCCGCACTATCGTCCACCGCACGCGGCCTTTCCTCCTTTCTCCTTCTCCTTTATCCCGCGCTCGCTTAGGTCCGGCCTTTCCTCCACTTCCACCCTCATCGCCCAAACCGCCACCCCAACCCCACCCCTCCCCGATCTCTCTCGCACGCACACACATGCGAAAACGCTTTTGGCCAGAGGAAAACGCCGCGGGCTCCGAATCCCGTGTATACCGTACGTACGATGGGGAACGAGCTGCTGAGAATCGTCGACCAGCAGCTCTAGCGTATATGATATAGCGGTGGAAGCCACCACCCTTGGTGGATCTCGTGTTTCTATGTACCCTCTACGTATACTCTCTCTCTCGGCCTGAACCGACCAAAAACCACCTACCTTCCTTCAGCGGCAATGCGCCGCTGGTAACCTCGAGCACAAAGCACCACATGATCCGTGCTTCTGCTACCGTCCAGCCATGCTTCTATCTATCTCAACGTACGTTGCATCACCCGGAGCTTTACTACGATTTTCATCTATCCGGGGCCAGTGCTCGAGTGTTAGTACGGTGAATGGGGCACACTCGCCGTGGATGTAGCCGAGCGCGGTGGCGAGAGGAGGGCTTCCAGCCGGAGAACCGCACGATTTTTCATTCCGAAAATCGCTCATTGGGAAAATTACGTATCCAAATAAGTTCGCCGAGTAGTCAGCGTTCGAGGAGAGTCGCTGATGCGCGAAAGTATTTCGGAATAATAATTAATATATTCACCTGCCATGCGTCCGGGGCTACTTCGGTGAGCCTCGGACACTCTTTTCATATTCGCAAGTCTGGAGGACGTCTTCGCCGGGGTGTTTTTTTGCGACTCATTGAATTAGGCGATGATCAGCGACTTCGATGAAATTCATGAAGATTTATTGGAATTTTTTGTTGGTCTCTCAGGGGGTTAATTGATTATGTATAAAAATACAAAATTTAATGCAAGATTTCTATGCCGCAAGGCTGGGGGTTATAATCGAGTGACTAAATTTGCCTTAAATTTACATTAAATTTTCATTAATTTTACATTTATTTTACATTAATTTTAATTTACGTTATATCATTAAATTTAGAATTTACACTGGTTTGCAAAACGCATACGTTCTATCACCGTATGCGTATGAATATGCACGCTGTAAAAAAAAAAACGTTTAAAATTTGATGTACCGGACTGGAAGTATATATCCAAAAACTTTACATATTAAATTTCATGTACAATTGTGATGAAAAAATAATGTTCAGTGTATTAAAAGCATTGGGGATACTTAATTTTGTATTATTTACTTAAATTTTACTATGACAGTACTTAAATTTTACTATGACAGTACTTTAATTTTAATGAAAAAGTACATTGATTTTTCATCACAATTATACATTAAATTTAATGTACCGGTTTTTGCATAAAAACTTCCAGACCGGTACATTAAATTTAACATTTTTTGTACAGAGTGCTCTGTAAAAATTTTTTTTTAAGATTGATAAAGGATATTGGAAGCTTTTATATATAAACTGTTTCTGAAATTTCAAGCACATGTGCGTTTCAATTTTGCAGGAAAGTTTTTATTTTTAATAAAAATTCTAGTAAATTTCAGGCAAAAAATTTGTAATTTTAGTACCCGCTATTTTTATTTTACAAAAAAGTACATTACTGTTCATTACTGTAAGTAATCGATGCAAATTTGAGTTTCAGTACATTAAATTCATAATCGTTCGTTATTTTTCAAACAAATTTTTTTTGCAGTGAACGCATACGTTCCGCAAGTGACTTAGAGTGATTCGACAATAACTCCCCAGATCGGTTTTCGGGTCGGTCGACTGAAAATTGTACAAAAAATTGATTTACATTTTTAAAAATTATTTCCGCGTCTCGAAAAAGAAGATCGAAGTTGAAGGAGCAGCCGACGACGGTTCGTTGCCGAAGTCGATGCCGAGCGAAAGTCGAACAGGTGCCGAGCACGTGGCGTTCGATCGATTTCTCTCACAACGAGTATTCCCGCGGCTTTGTTTCCAGCCTCCACCTCCACCCCCTTCCGGTTCCATCGGGCTTTCGCCCGGCTTTTTTTTCCTCCTCCCCGAACGCGTCCATTTTTCTCTTTCCTTCTTTTTTTTAGCTGTGTGCTTTTTCTCCATCCCGAGGAACCGCTCGCCTCGCCGTTTTTCATTCATATTTCCACGGTCCCGCGTCCGTTCATCGAAGTAACGCGACGTGTTGCAGAATCGATTTTGAATGGCGAGCGGCTCTCTCCACAGCACGCGACCCTCTCGCTATGCTAGTCTCGCTCACGCTCACACAACCACCAATTCCCGTAGGTCGGGGTTACATTTATATGAACTCGACTTTCGTCACGAGCGCGCGCGCGTGGCAGGACGATTCGACCATGTTTTTTTCTGTTTGTTTGTTTGTTTTTCTTTTTTTTCATTTCTCTCTTTTCCAACGTCGTTTTTTTTTGAGCATTTTACAATCCAACGGCTCCGCTACTACGTACCCGCTACTGTTACGGGGATTCCCCGACAGAAAAAATAAAAACACAAGTCTATGTTTTTGTGTGCACTCTGTCCCGCTACGATGTCACTCGGTCGACTTCCGGTCCGTACGAACAAACGATTTCGATTCCGTCTGAGCTTCGCAGTTGTCTATCACTCGACCATTTGACGGTCACGCCGATCGATAAATCACTGATCGTAATTATCGGGCAACCCCAATATCGAACATATTTTGCCGCAACAATCGAATGTGTTAGCATAAAATTTCTATCAATTTGGCTGTCGTTCGACATCCAAGACACTTAAGCGATAGTGTCGAGAAAGTTATCTTTCTCCAATTTTATAGTAGAAGTAAAAGAAAATTTATTGAAAATGCTATACCTCTTTTTCTGTTTTCCATATCTGTTACCTTAGGGTAAGTCAGGGTGATATGACCACCGGTAATAGCGTTTTAGATATACTGTAAAATAATAAACAAAAATCGTATGAAACTTAATGTACTGGTAGTGGAAGTTTTTATGCATAAACTTGTGTATTACATTTCATGTACAATCGTGATGAAAAATTAATGTTCAGTGTATTAAGAACATTGGAAATACTTTCCTTTTAATAGTTTACTGTAATTTCAATGAAAAAGTGTATGCAGTTTTCATCACAATTGTACATTGAGTTGAATGCACCAATTTTTGCATACAAATTTCCAGTCCGGTACATTGAAGTAACAATTATTTTTTACAGTGTAACAACGAATGGGCGCTGCCCATTCGTGCAAACTGCTATTTGCACAGTTTTTAGTATGTGTGAATACAATATGATTGCACCGAAAATGATAAGATTGTATGTGTAAGGGTCAGTACGCAATTTCCGAATTATATGGCCAGTAAAATATCATGATTATTCTCAGCTATACGATTATTTTTAGGTGTAAAATGTTGTATTTGTATTCTTGGGTACACAATTTTGCATAGGATAAGTCGGCGTGATATGGCCATGATTTTTTACACAATGAAAATTGGAGGTTTAATTGGAGGTTAAAGGAACCTTTAAATTTTGGTCGTAACCAACTCTAGAAACATCGAACTGACATAATTCCCTCAGAACTATCGATATTTTCTAAAGCGTGGTTTAATTGCAGACACTACGGGTGATATGGCGATAGTAATAATGGTAGTCGATTGGGCCTACAGAAGCATGGAGGAACCGAACAAAACATGTCTGGGTATATTTCAAATTGTCGATATGAACTACAGAAAGATAATAATTACCTCCGTCACATGCTTTAGGTGCCATACTAAAAAGAAAACGGTTGGGCCATATCACCCGCCTGGCCATATCACACTGACTTACCCTACATTGACGAATCGACCTGAGTCCTTTAATTTTACATTTCATTTTATTTCATTTTTTTTAATCTAAAGTTTATAATACAGAAAGATATCAGCCTCCTTATGTTGATCTCCGTCCTCCGCGCCGAACCGCGCTCGGTCGGTAACAAAATCTGTAATAAATTTTTTTCACACCTGCCAATAACTTCCGGTTGAAAGCAAATTCTCACGCAAACCGGATGTCGATGCACCTTCACCTAGAAATTTCTTTCCAACCGTCCAAGGCTGGCAAGGTAAAAGAAAATTAATTACAGTTTCGATTACCGACCGAGGCATTTAATTTGCTCTTGCGGGACAAAAGGGAAAGTTAAGTAGCGAAACTGAGGCCGCTCGGTGCATACACACACGTACACGAGCAGGCTGTTACGTGGTGTCATTTCCTGTACACGCGAAGCTCGCAATGCCGTTCCCCGATACACTCGCCGGTGCGATCGATCTGCGAAACGCGGACATTCGCGGGCATCGGCTAGCCGGGCTGCAGTCTGTAGTCCATACTGCGATATCCGATTGGGGCAACAGCTGACGGTGTTATACGCAAGCGGAGCCGTTCATCGACCCATCGATATTGTAATAGTTTGCTAATAGGCCTTCGATTGTTGAGCGTGTAGCGTCGCCCCGGCGCCGTACACAGAGTACATACATTTACCGACCGTGCCACGCTGAACGATGAAGCTGAACATCGCGTCACCGAGACTCGCGCGGGCCGCGCGATCGCGCTGTTACAGATTGACTTTTATATTGTCCTCGACACACATTGCAAACTCGATTATTACCCTTGTATTCGGAAAATAAATTTATTTCCCGTTACATTGTGTCCGGCACACTGAAACGATTATACGCAATGATCCGCCCGTTAAAAGCGATCGGGGGCACCGAGACACGGTAAAACGCCATTTTTCGCCCCGCCGCGGAAAATTAGCTCGTTCTTTGTTGATCCCCTTTTTTCTCTCGAAGATCCACGCTCGATAATCTTCAGTGCAAGAAAAAATTTCGAATTCAATGCACCGGACTGCAAGTTTTTATGCAAAAACTCGTGCATTAAATTTAATGTACAATTGTGATAAAAAAATTATATGCTTTTTCATTGAAATAAAAGTAAATCATTAACATTAAAGTAAATTATGAAAATTATTAAGCTTAAACTTAAGTTTCACACGATTAAAATTAAAGTAAATTAGCAAAAATAAAGTACTCACAATGCGTTTAATACACTGAACAGTCATTTTTTATCGCAATTGTACATGAAATTTAATATACCAGTTTTTGCATAAAAATACTTCCAGTCCGGTACTTTAAACGATACATACGATTTTTTTACATTGTTTCTCAGTGGCCCTTTGACGACGATCAGCTCATACCGGAAACTCGATTACTACCCTTGTATTCGGATAATAAACTTATTTCCCGTTACAATGTGTACCGTACGCTGAAACGATTATACGCAATGAACCGCCCCTTGAAAGTGATCTGAGCTACCGAGATACGCTTAAACGAATTTTTCGCCCCGGAGCAGAAACATGGTTCATTTTTTTCATAGTTTTTTTTGTTTTTTTTTTTCAAAGGTCCATGCGCAGTAATTTTCAATACAAAAAGAAAGTTTTTAATTCAATATATCGGTCTGGAAGTTTTTATGCAAAAATCGGTACATTAAATTCAATGTACAAATGTTCTGAAAAAATAATATACTTTTTCATTTAACTTAAAGTAATTCATGGAAATTAAAGTAAATTATCAAAAAATAATGTATTCCCAATGTGTTTAATACACTGAACATTTTTCATCACAATTGTCCATGAAATTTAACATTCCAGTTTTTGCACAAAAACAGTCAGTCCGGTACATTAAACTTCACACGAATTTATTTCACAGTGTTGCCCAGTAGACCTTTTGACGGCGATCGGCTCATACCGGAAACTCGATTACTGCCCTTGTATTCGGAAAACATATTTATTTTACTTTACAAAGTGTACACTGCAACGATTATACCCAATGATCCGCCCGTTGAAAGCGATCGGGGGGCGAGACACGGTTGAGCGAATTTTTCCCTCCGCCGCAGAAACACAGTAAAATTCTTTTTTCTTCCCTTTTTTTCATTCGAAGATCCCGGCAATTTTGCTCAGTAGCCCTTTGCAACTTTGTCGACGATCAGCTCATACTCGAAACTTGGATAGGGTCTGACGACGTGGCTCGTCGTAGGGAAGTAAAAAAATATGGTAAAAGGAAGACCACGTTGGGAACAGAAGGCGGCGTGCAAACACTTTTTTACCACCGCCATTAGCGATGACCACACTAACACGCACAGCCGACCATCGTACTCTTTACCCGCGGTCATTGCAACGAATGGGCCAGCGCGGCGACAGCGGTCGACTCACAAGGCGGATCGTGTGTCCTCAAACAATCGACGGAGCTAACCCTTCACCAACACCCCGACCCACCCGCCCGTTTTTCTTTATTTCACTAGACCGCTTTCTAATTATGTTTGCCCGGCTGAGTGCTGTGGCGCTTTTTTTCTCCTAATTAGTCACTCGTTTAATCAGTCGCCCATTCTTCCTCACTCGCTGCCGGCTCCCTTACCCGCTGTGTCGCGCGTTCTTCTAAGTTATTTGTATAACTTTGAATTTTTAATTTCGCAGTAATTGTCAACGTCAAAATTGTGCATGCCGGTAGAAAAGCGTTTCGGCTCGCAGTTTCATATGGTAAAACTGAAACTTCTTTTTTTTCAAGCGTTAAAGTTTCGCAGGCATTCGAGCTGAATGAATTTACGTAAAAAAAACAGATAAGGTTTCCAGATTTTTTTGTCAACAATTATTGTATAACTTTGGATTTTTTATTTTGAAGTCATTCTCAACGACAAAATTCTGCATGACGGTAGAAAAGCGTTTCGGCTCGCAGTTTGATTTAGTGAAACTGAAAATTCCTTTTTTTCCAAGCATCAAAGTTTCAAACGCATTGAAGCTGAATAAATGTACAAAAAAATATATATATAAAGTGTCAACATTTTTTTTCTCAAAAAAGTCCACACATAATCACTTGGGAGAATTTGACCCCATGTATGCCTGGAGACTCGGTAGAGAGGTGAGTCCTCTAAGGGTTAAAAATTCCGTACACTGTAAAAATAAATTGTAAGTTTAATGTACTGGAACTTGAAATTTGCAGACATTACTTACATGAATTGAACATTAATTAATATACTTTTTCGTAAAATAATAACACCAGATATTAAAATTACAAATCTCTTGCCTGAATAAAAATTTGCATTAAGAATAAAAATGTTACTATAAAATTGCAACAGTCATTAATTTTATTGTAATTTTGGAAACAGTTTATGTAAAGAAGCTTCCAATACCTTTCATTAATTTTGAACCACCATATTTTTACAGTGTATGCAAACCATTGAAAATCGCAATTCTACATCTCCATGTTCCTCAAAACGAAAGCACGTGGTGTCGAGCAACAATTCGGGGTCATTGCGTTGCTTGGCGAGCGAGCCAGAGATGAGAAGAGCCAACGTAAAGAGAAAAAGCACGTGCGTATATCCGGTCCGAAAAGAGTGCGAACGTCACTTGAAATTCGAAGTCTGCGCCAATCGAGAGAAGTATTAGATAAGCATGACGGCACCACTGGAAAAAATTACCATAGCACATGGTAGTACGTAATTATGGTGCCATCCAAGGCAGTAAATGCCGGACTTATAAACGAAATTCGTAGATATAATAGTAATTTTTTTTAACACTGGTACTTTCTGCGATAGACGCAATTATTGCATCGCAAAATATAAAAAAGAACATGAAAAGATTTATCCTGACCCGAAACGCTGTATTTATTTTTAAACAATCGTAAATATAAGTTTTTTTTAAACTCTGGTACTTTCTGGCATACACGGCGTCCCAGTTCCGTTCTACCGCGAGTTATGTATAAATTTTCTTAGGCTATTGGTAACTTTTATTATATTTGTCTCTCAGTGCCTAAAACAGCTGACAAGAAAAACTCACATTACCCAAGCAGCGCACTGCTGTGATACCTCTACGATAAACATCGGAGCCTCATGTAAATTGTTACCTCGTAAAATATTTTAAAAAATGCATAAAAATGGATTTATTGAAGAAATTCGTAAATATAATAGTAATTTTTTGTTGAAACCGTGGTACTTTCTGCCATAGAAGGCGCGCTAGTTTCGTACTGCAGTGAGCTATGGTAATCTGATAATTGATATTTTATTTGGTATTGGTATTGGGTTTATTGGTATTTTTTTTATTATACACTTCTCTCAGTGTACAAAACAGCTGCCTAAAAATGCACATTGCCCAACGCAACGGACCGCTGCGATATCCCTACGACAAGCATCGAAGCCCCATAGGAATTATCACCTCACAAAATAAAAATAAAAATCCACGAAAACATTTATGCCGACCGGAAGTGCGCGAATACAACGACTTTTATGCGGAGCAACATTACCGCATGGGCGACGCAACAGCCCGAAAAAACGTGTTTTCCACCCTCTCTCCACAAACGGTTCATCCATGCAGCGAGGTTGGTTAAACAAGCGAAGTAAACGAGACCGAAGCGAGCTCTGCGGTCGCCATTTGTCTAGGAATATAAGCTTCCGAGTATATTGAATATCGTTGCGGGTAGGGTCGTTCATTTTCGACGAGTTTCCCTCGGCCAGTGTGCGGGGAGTCGGTAGGTGTCCGATAGCCGAAGGCCCGCGCGTACGGAAGCCCTACGCTCCGAGAAGGAATATATCCATGCACGTAGACGCGTAACGAGTACGCAACCGAGAGGGGACGCAAGAGTTGTGGCCAGGAGAGCGGCACAGTGGACGTCGGCTACGGGGGTTGCGCGAGCGATGCCCGGGGCAAGGAGGCGTTGGGTCGTGGGGGCTGCGACGGGCCGGTAGTGACTCGTAATAGTAGTCGCGGTGTTAGTGCTAGGGGGCTATAGTGGTGGTGCAGTGATAGTAATAGTAGTGGTGGTGATATGGGTGAGTGGTACGAAGGAGATGAGGCGCAAGGAGCGAGAGCGGGCGCGGGGTTCCGGCTGAGGGCCCGAGAGAGCGGCTACAGTGGAGGAGCGGAGACGGTCGACGAGCGCGAAGAGAAGAGAAGGACGATGCGGGCGGAGGGTTTGGGTTAAGCCACACCCGCAAAAACAGCCCCCCCTGCAGCCCGACGGCCGACCGAGCGCATCGACCGACCAACCCCCGCCGACCACCACCACACGCGACAAGTTCGACTCAGCTTGCAAAAGCTTCCGTAGGATGCTAACGTGCTATCCGAGAAGCGGCACCGGCGAAAACCCCCTCCCACCTGGAAGTTGTCTCGGCGATGGTAGTAGTGCCGGTAGTAATAGTGATTAGACTGGTGGTAGTCGCTCCCGAAATAGTGGAGTAGTGGTGGAAGCTTTGCCGTATTATGCTATGGCGGCGCAAGGTGTAATAAGTGTAAAAATTTTAAACAAATTAAGTATAGAATAATGCTTGAGAGCAGATCGCTACAAGCACTGACT
>JAPYZD010005084.1:0-10614 GCA_030522725.1 Ichneumoninae sp. B BG-2022a | reverse complement strand
AGGGTGAGATTTTTTTTTGTGAAAAACTGGCCCATTTCCTGCATTTTTGTATATTTTACTGACGATGCAGGTATGAGGTTGAAACCGGTGAAAATTCGGGGCAAAATGGCAAATCTTACCACGCCATCTTTCAACACATTGACTATTATAAATAATGAGCTACAAAATTGATGAATTGTCATCTAAAGGGCACGTTCCATATATTGACCCTACACGATATTGTACTAAATGGAATGTTACGTTTTTACTGACGATGCAGGTATGAGGTTGAAACCGGTGAAAATTCGGTGCAAAATGGCAAATCTTACTGCGCCATCTTTCAACACATTGACTATTATAAATAAAATGGGGTACAAAATTGATGAATTGTCATCTAAAGGACGAGTTCCACATATCGATCCTACACGGTATTATGTTAATCGGAGTGTTACTCTAGACGCAATTTTGCAATTTCAACTGCTGTGAACTGCGCAGTGAGAAGTTCGTACAGCACTCGCCCTTCTAGTTCGACAACCGTCCCGAGATCGCCTATCTGCCAAAATTCGGCTCATTCTACGCAGCGATTGTAATCTTCCAGCAGCGCCTTGTTCACTTTTTTTACTACACTTTTTCCGAAAAACTGAACCTTTTCCAGTTTTTTAGTATTCTTTATTGGCGATGCAGATACGAGGTCGAAACTGGTGAAATTTCGGAGCAAAATACCGAATCTCACTGCGCCATCTTGATACAATGACTATATAAATAACGAGCTACGAACTTGAAATTCTCATTTAGAGGACAAGTTCCACATATCGACCCTACACGGTATTTATGCTAAACGCTGTATTACCCCGTTCGCGATTTTTCGCTCAATGTACCCAATTTTCCAATCACGTTTCTTTTTCTTAATCACCAGCGAAGACTTCACTAAAAATATCGCGTACGATAATGCTTGTATAGGCTGCTATCGGCGACTTGTTTATCCCCGGAGAGTCTCCATATAGCACAGGCCCGCACATCGACGAGTTTCCGCCGATCACGATAGCCTTTCAATAATTACCAAAAAAATAAAATAAATTGCATCTAAACTAGTCTAAAAAAAAAAATTAGGATGGAGCATATGACGTACATGTAGGCGGCGGTAGTCATGTTATTATCCATGAGATGGTTCCATATATCGTCCTTCCTCGGCACCGGCTCCTCACACAATTTCCCGTACCCGTTTATTTTTATTTTATTTAAAATTATTATTATTATTGTTATTATTATTATTCTCAATTAAACCACCGTTTACCAACTCACATTAAAAATAATTCCCGCGACCAGCGCAATTCGTTCATCGTGCGCTCCTCGGAATCACGAAATCATTTTATTTTTGAAATTTTTTTCACCCGAATGTTTCGTCTCGAATTTAATCGTGGTGTTCGCGATCGAGTAGTTTCCGTCTCCCGGTCTATGAGCGAAACCGGACGGCGCGTGACACCTGCACAACCGGGCGGAGTGAAACCGTCGGGACGACTGCCTGGAACCGTGGAACGTACTCAGAATGCGCATTCGTTTCTCGTCCGTCCGACAGCGGCGGAGGCGACGGCCTCCTGCGCTCCTCCTCGATGCCGGCAGCACGGCCGTAGTGGGGCCGACGGCAGCGGCATCGTCTGCCATGCGGTGTGCGTTCTATCCGCACCAGAAATTACACGAAACACTCGCATACCTTATAATATACAATATGGGTAATGCCACTGCTAGGCAGGTACAACGCCGAGCTGCGATGTCTCGGATACAGCGATGCCGGTAACTGTATAGCTCGGTGAGATCTCCGGTCTCGCGTGAGAAACACACACGGTGGGGCATGTCCTTGTTCGCAAATTTACAAGCATGTCCGGGAATCTGTTGCGTCCATTAGATCTCCGACGCGGAACTTCCTGACAAGTATATTTTTATTTTATTCTATTTTTCATTTTTTTTTTTAGTTTGGAATTGAGATGGTGTAATAAACAATAGCTAGAAAATTGCTGATTAGACGAGAATTTTTATAAGAAATTTTAGTAGTAGTACAAGTAATTTATTAGCGAGATGTTACATTGGTTGTCGATCGTTCGAGTATGTTACATTTGGCTTGGTGATTACATATATGTATGGTAACATTATGGCCCAATTTATTCTTGTTCGCAAATGTACAAGCATGTCCGGGAATCTGTTGCGTCCATTAGATCTCCGACGAGGGACCTTCCTGACAAGAATATATTTTCTTTTATTCTATTTTTCATTTTTTGTTTTAGTTTGGAATTGGGATGGTATAATAAACAATATAATAAACAATAGCCGGAAAATTATTGATTAGACGAGAATTTTTGTAAGAAATTTTATTCGGTGGACTTTTGCATTATAATTTTATTTTCTTCGAATTATTTTCGAGGTTGGATCAATTTTGACCGTGCCCGCGTGTCAGTGCTATTTTTTATTGACTGCACTTGCAGTTTCTTCGTGAATGCAACGCTGCCTCGAAAAATTGGGATAATTAATAAGTAAATTAATTAATCATTTTTTTTTGTTCACTCGAGATGAAAAAAAAAAAAATGATAGTCCATTCCATGTTACAAATTTCTCTGTGGACGAACAACGTTGAACATCTGAAGAAGTTATGGCTCTTATGAAAAAAAATGTGTTCTCAGCGACAGCTGGTCATCTTGACAATATTTTTAAAAGCACTTTATTTCATTTTTCTTAATTAATAATTAACACGGCAATAAACAGTCACTGCAAAACCACTAATTAGACGAGAATTTTCGTTACGAAATGTCGCTTACCGAAGTAAGATAAATTATAACCGTCTCTGTGTCTCAGTGATATTTTTTATTGACTGCACTCGCATATCCTTCACGAATGCACCGCTGCCTCCAAAAATTCGGACAATAAATAATTAATTAATTTTCCGTTTAGTCAAGATGAGAAAAAAATGACAGTCCATTCCATCTTACAAATTTCGTTGTGCACGAACAACGTTAAATATGTAAAGTTGCTTGTAAAAAAAAAATTTGTTCTCGGTGATACCCGTGTGTTTAGAAAGCATGTGGAATTTCGTCCGCGAATACGATACAGTCTTGTATAAGAGGGAATATGAGTAATGCGAATCTGTGGTATCGGATACGAAACCGTGTGCGTACCGAGAGTCCTATTCGTATATCCGCACGGCTGCATGCCGCCCGTGCTCGTTGGCCGCTGTTGGACCGTCTCGAGCGTACGATGTACCTACCATACAACCTGTAATATAATGAGACGCCCTTCCCCCCACCCTGTCGCCCCTCGCCCCCTCCCTCCTCACCGTTCTCCAGGCTGTTTTACTCCGAAGCATCGTGCTCTAGCTATAGCGAACTTCTCCGGGCAACGAGAGCTAGCTCGTATAGTATTTAGTACCTAGTTACGCTATATATATGTATACAGAGACCGGAACATCCCGTTCGACTCCCCGGTATGAAATTGCCTGTACGTATTGTGCAGTGCAGTGTGCAGACTTTCGCGAGTCGCGCCATCGCTGTTTGACTGAATTATTGGACGGTCGTGTGCAGACCTTCCTTGACCTCAAGGCCATTTCGCAGCGAGGTTTAGGATGCTGCGCGAGGCTTCCAGCCGGCGTAAGCCGATAGGGTGTCGTTTTGTTCCTGTGGGAGAATGGAATGGACGTCTTTCAAATTTTTTCTCACTCGTTGAGGAAGACAAAAGCAACTTTTACGTGGAAGATAAAAGTAACTTATACAAGGATGATAAATGTTACTTGCGCGAGGATGATAAAAGTAACTTGCATGAGGAGGGTAAAAGTAACTTGTGCGAGGAAGATAAAAATAATTTGCGCGAGGAAGATAAAAATAATTTGTGCACGGAAGATAAAAGTAACTTGCGCGAGGATGATAAAAGTAACTTACGCGAAGACGATAAAAGTAATTTGCGCCAGGAAGACAAAAGTAACTTGTACGAGGAGGATAAAAGTCACTTGCGTGAGGAAGATAAAAATAACTTGCACGAGGAGGATAAAAGTAATTTGCTCGGGGATGATAAAAGTAACTTGCATGAGGAGGATAAAAGTAACTTGTGCGCGGAAGATAAAAGTAACTTGCATGAAGAAGATAAAAGTAACTTGCACGAGGAGGATAAAAGCAACTTGCGCGAGGAAGATAAAAGTAACTTATACGAGGATGATAAAAGTAACTTGTACGAGGATGATAAAAGTAACTTATACGAGGATGATAAAAGTAACTTATACGAGGATGATAAAAGTAACTTATACGAGGTTGATAAAAGTAACTTATACGAGGATGATAAAAGTAACTTATACGAGGATGATAAAAGTAACTTATGCGAAGAAGCAATGTGACGAATTAAATATTCACGCTATTAGTTTACTTTCATGCATTCCATTTATCGAAAATTCATAAAAATTGATAATGTAACTGTACCTATATAGTTTGCGAAGCGGTACCGAATACTGTTTGGCGCCCGTAAGACTGACTTCGATCGAGATTCGCAATTAAAACCGTTCACCGCTGATGGGAGTCAAGGATGAACAACATGTTTCGCCATGTCAGACACGGACTGTGGAATAGAGCGGGGTACGCCCTTTTCCTGCTGTTCACTTATTTCGTTATACCGTGCGTACTTGTAACGGCACATTATGTACGTGTACGAACTGCAAGAACGCGACCGACGAGGGTCACGTGGAGGAGCGTTCGTGCATGATTTCATCGCGGCGCGTGTATTTTACGATACGACGAAAGGAGACAAATTCCCCGATTACATTATCCCCAGATAGCCGAAAGAGTGAAAGCTCGACAGCGCGGCGGAGCAATTTTCTTCGCGATCTCCCAGCTTCCGCAATGTCTTCGGATGGTCGTTTCCAGTCCCGTTATCGATGCTCACTGAGAAAAAATAACATAGTAAAAGTAACAATACTGACTTTATACCATAAATAATAGTTCGGGTGAAATAGGGGGAATGTTTACATTTCATAGTTATGACAGTGACAAAAAGTCGTGGTTGCAACAATAATTATAATGTAACCAATTGAATATATACCGTCAAAAACTATCTATATAGACGTTTCCCGTGGGAACTATTGGTAGGGTAAAAGTGGGGAATATGGCCCGGTCCATATATCATTGATTTACGTGTTAATCGAAGTGGGCCATATTCACCACTTTCACCCTATAGTAGAAAATACTATACTTTTTCTCAGTGCTCTTTTCCGGTCGAGCGAAAAGCCTCAGCGATCTGCGATTGATACAAACAAATCATTGTTTTGTTCAACGATTAACGTTGCGCGTGAACGTGAAAATGAATAAAAAAAATTTTTGTCGCACCACCCAAATGGCGGCTTTGAACATGTTCCATTGCGTCTCGGTTAATCCAATTTCTTTTTCACACTCTACAAAGCGAAATAGTTCGGCCGGGTGGGTGGGAAGAGGAAATGGAAACGCGCACCAAAACGCGGATTATCCAATTTATCGAATATCCGGCCGGAAGTACGAACGGCCGTCGCGATGTGGGATACATAGAGATTTTTTTGTTATTAATTAAAAATCGCGCTGACATGGCAGTTGTTTAGTTGGGACAACCAGAGAAAATTGGTTTCTTGAACGATTATTCGTTTCGATGGATTTTAAATATATCGATTACAAAAAAATATATTTTTACTGTTTCAACCGAGCACCGTGCTTCGGTTTATCCGACAATTTATTTTTCCTAACGCAAAAACGTAAAATCCTGCTTTCCGTTCCTGTTCCACTTTTTCGCATCGCGTGCGAGAAAAATACTGCGCATGCGCACAAAAGCAATATGGGATTTCTTCTCGCACTAGCGCGAGGAACCCACTAAGTTCTACCCACACTTCCCAGATGTGAATTTATTAGGAGAAATTATGTGAATGGCAGGGGTGTAGAAAGGGGAATTCTGACTCGTGTGAATGTCGCTCTCGACTTCGGCTTGCGCGGAATTTTTACACTCGTCAAAAACGCCCTTTCTACGCGCTTGCCATGCGAACAACTATTCCTCCCTGAACAGAGCGAAATAGTCGAGGGGAGGAGGAAATGGAAACGCGAAAAAGGGGATTATCCAATTTATCGAATATCCGGTCCGGAATACGATTCGCAATTAATGAACGAGCAAATTTGAGAATCGCTTGGGAGTGGAATCGAACCGGCATTCGATCACGGATCGTCGCCGGGCGCGGGCGAGCGAGCCCAGCGCGCTAATGAGAATCGGTGGAAATGTTGGGGAGGACATAACGAGGCTTTTACCGTGAGGACAACGAGTGCGTGACAAAGGGAATTGCTGACCCCGAAGAACCGAAGTGTCCACTTAAGAGAATGGGGCAGATATGGATTGAATATCGGAACCGGATTGTTATCAGCGTTACTAGCATTCATCGTGCAATGGACACGCAAACCGAAAGGAAAAACGATCTTGCGTGCACGTCGGTGGAAACGATTTATTTTGCCAGGAACATCAGCCATTATTTTTCTTCTGAAATTGAAAAGCACCAAAAACCTTGCATTTTTTTTACATAAAAATAAACCGTTTATTTTTATCTCCAGCGAGGGAAAAAAATATCTTTACGGAGAGGAAAAATTACCTTGTGTACACGCGGGTAGAGACGATTTATTGTACCAGGAACACTAATATTTATTTTTTTTATTGAAAAATAAGGCTTGCAATTTTTATTTTATAAAATGAGATAAAAATAAACCATTGGTTGGTTTTAATCTCATCTCGCCTTCACAATATACAACCCTCGAGGTGTACGGTAGCTAAATTATTCTTGCTCGTACCCAACCCTACGGATTGATTTTGGAGATCTCATCACGAGAGAAGAACAGCAAGTCCGGTAAAAACTATTTATTTTGCCAGCAATATTAGCAATTTTTAAAAATCGCAAACCCGATTAGCCGCTGCCTTGCAATTTTTTTTTTTTAGATAAAATGAGGTAAAGACAGACCATCGGTTTATTTCTATTGCATCTTGTCTGCATAATGCATAAACCTCGAGCTGTACGACAGCTAAATTCTGTTATCTTATACCCAACCTTCCGGATTCATTTTCGACATCTCATCATGAGGGCAGAACAGCAGGTCCGGTAAAAACGATTTATTATATTATGTATTTTAGCAACTTTTTTTTAATCGCAATTTTTTTTAGGTGAAATTAGATAAAAACAGACCATCCTTTTTTTTCTATTTCATCATGACTGCATAATGCATAACTCTCGAGCTGTACGGCAGCTAAATTCTTCTCTCTTGCGCCCAAGCTTCCGGATTAATTTTCGAGATCTCCGAGAAGCATTCCCAGTCCATCACGAGAGAAGAACAGCGGGGCTGGACGGTGGAAATCAAGATTGAATAAGTTCGTGAAACTAATTGGATGCGATTCCCAAATTGGAACTCCCAAAGAGGTTCTCCGCGGTGTACGTCTGTTCTTGCGTCTATGCGCCGAGCGAGGAGAAACGCGGGGAGGCTTTACGGTCGGGCAAACGAAACTTCCGGGGACTCTCCGTGCAATAGCGAAAATTCGAGACGAAATCAATACCCACCAGTCGAGTGGTATCTGCTTCTCGGCTTTTTCCTCCTTCTCCGCGCTCGCCTGTCTATCGTCACCCATTCGGCACTCTCCTCCGTGACTTCCGTCGTCGAGAGGGTTGCCGAGGAACCACGAAACTCTTCAAATACATACATATATACATGTCCACTGGCTGCCTCACGGTGCGGATGGAAATGAAAAAAACGTATCCGATCGATAATCAGGTCAGGAAGTTTATTAATTAATTTCGTCGATTGGAATTTCGCGGGTCTCGTAGAAGCTTCAAGTACTCCAAATTATAGAAAATGGTAATGCAGATTTTTTTTTTTTACTGCCGATTTGGGTTTTTTTTTTCAATAATATTAATTCTTGGAGTGCACAGCTTCGTTGCGAATCTTAAAGTCCACAGTGGAACGAATTAGTAGCACACATTTTTTGGAACAAATGTTAGGACATTTATTTGTGCGAAATTTGGTAATAAAAACAATTTTTTTTACGGTCTCAATTCGACGAAAATGATTATGGGGATAAATTCACTTCCGGTTTGAGGTTAAACAAAAATTGATCCTTCGAGTGCACAATTCGGAACGAATCTTAAAGTGCGTATTGGGTCGATTAAGCAACACAAATTTTTGGAACAAATATTGATTCATTTATTAGTGACAAATTTAACGATTAAAAAACCATTCTTTTCGTTTCCGGTCTGAATTCGACAGAACATTTGTTTTTTCTTCAAGGTCTGGGAAATCGCATCACAGACTCACGTGGAGTCTGTACAAATTTTTGGAAGAGATGTCAGCCCATTTATCGGTGACAAATTTGATAATAAAAAAACCATTCTTTTCGTTTCCGATCTGAATTTGACAGAACACCTTTTTTTTCATCAAAACAACTCCGTATACAAATTCATAAATTCCACGGTCTGGCAAATCGCATTACAGACTCACGTATAGTCTGCAATGTACGTTAGGTGAATACAGGGGGCTTTATTCGAGCGTGGCACGTGGCAGATGAGCCGCTATTCACACAGAGAGGAATCGTTACGTACCGTAAAGCGAGGGAGAAGGTAACAGACATCTCCGTACACAAGGGGTATGGGGAAACTCTCCCCTAACGAAGGGGGTGCTTCTCCGGGGCAACGTCAGTCGGTTTGCGCCTGCAATATGGCTGTGGGCTTGAAAACTTTGGCACGGGACATGGCAATCGCCGAGGCATTGTACTCGCACACATTGGGGAGGAATAACCCTTTCTCTTTACACGGTCGAAGAAGGAAGCCCTCAATGCGGTAAAAAAAAAAGAAGAAAAACTTTTTAAAAAAGTAAAATCATCAACAAATAATTCGCAAGGATCGTTGCAAGAAATATAATTGTTAAAACAGTAATAACAAATTTATTCATCGAAGGCTTTACCTTATGAAAAATGTATCTTATGAAAAGAAGTTGAATCTTAAAAAAATGATTCGCAAGAATCGTTGCACGAAATATAATTGATAAAACAATAATAACAAATTCATTCATCGAAGGATTTACCTTATCAAAAATTGACCTTACGAAAAACAAGTAAAATTGTCAAAAAATAATTCGCAAGAATCGTTGCACGAAATACAATTAATAAAACATTTATTCATTGAAGGCTTCGCCTTACTTTTTACCTTGTCAAAAATTGACCTTACAAAACAAAAAAAATGTTAACCCTCATTTTTTTTCATACGCCTAAAATCGCCGCACCGATTCCCAAGTCCTCGGCTAAGAGCGCATTTTAAAAAGTAACCGGTGCCCGCGCCTGCGAGCTAGCAATCTCGAGGCACTTTGGAACAAGGTGTGGCACAAGTGCGGTGACGCATTGTATATAGTCCATTGCAGGGGTGATGCCTCGGGTATCCGTGGGGGAGAGGGGGGGGGGGGGGCAAAGTTTCGAGTTACCTCGTCATCGTCCTCTCTCCGCACCCTGCGAAAACGTTTCTCTCAAAAAGAACGAGTCGAGAGCGAAAGAAGAAGAAAAAAAAAGAAAAAGAAAACGAATCCACCCAACGAAACCCTCTAAAACGAAGCAATCAAATAATTTCAACTAATTAATAAAGTGTTTAACAGTTTCCCCGGCGAGTTTGAGTGCCGCGAACGGTAACGCGATGACAAAAGATCGGTAATTAATGTCGAGAGGAATTCGTCACGAATAGATCGCATATCTCGTTTCGAGGATCCGTTGTATGGATCTACGAGATAGGGGGTTGGTGAGGGTAGGGGGGGGGGTTGAGGTTGAAGAACCGATTTTCGTTCTTTTTTCCATAGGGGTAGGTCGCCTCGAGGCAGTCAGTGCGCATGTTTTATTCAGCCTACGGGATGGTGCGGCGAATGCCCGGCTGCAATATCGATTTGGACCACGTACAGCCTCAGCGGGGTGGGCGTTCGCGGCTCACCCTCACGAGCCCCGAGCTTTCTTCACGTACGCCCGCGAGAGCGCGCGCACACGAACGCGCCGCGGATGTGTGCGTTCGGGTTACGCTCGGTTATATTCGTGGGGTAACTTTCCGACGCGGAAAAAAACCCCGGCAGGCAGTTGCCAAGGGCCCGTCGCCGCGAAAGAATTCCGGCCACTCGGGAAAAGATCAGCAAAATTGAAAGAAGCGACACTGAAAAGAAAAGAAAAAAAAATACGGAAGAATAAAAATAAAATTTGACAAAAAGAGAAACACAGCTAGACGTAGACAAAGCGGCGTCGTGTACAATGGGGCCGGAAAAACCAGAGGCATTCTTCATTCACAACGACAAGCAATATTACTTACTTGCTTCGTTACGAATACCTCGTGCCTTTCGGTGGAATATTATTCGAAAGCTCTTAGCGGTCTCCATTGTAACGAATTTGCACCATGCTCGCTATTCTCTTCGGAACTCCTCGCGCATTAAGGAGGTTGGCCCGAGTGGTGTTCATTCCGCCTAAATTCTAGATATTCGGGCAAGAATTGCAAACACTTCACAATGTTATAAAAATCTGAAAAAATGCATACTTATTATAGGCATTGAAGAGACTAATTTTACATAATAATAATTTCAAAATGTTATTAACAAATTGTTG
>JAPYZD010005083.1:0-10373 GCA_030522725.1 Ichneumoninae sp. B BG-2022a | reverse complement strand
ACATTACCGACTACCCTAAAAAATTAACAGCAAAATTGAAGATATCGCATTGGATGAAAAAGAAAATTATAATAAAAATATTATATTATTATATTTTTTCGCTTAGCAGTTACGTCGAGTTCCACTTTTCCAATTTTTTAAATAGGTACTTCATACGTCGACGAACACCCTGAAAAATTGACAGCGACATCGAAGGTGTCGCAGTGCACGAAAAAATATAATGTTCATTCATTTCTGCTAAAAATAGCTTTTGCGAAATGAAGAAAAATATAACACATATTGCATTAAGTAATTAATGAAAAAAGATAACTTTTTTGTGGTTAGATTTTTTTTGTCCGACTTATCCCTTTCAAGATATATGAATTTTACACAAAAACGCATCTCCCTGAATGGACGGATTAACAAAACTGAAAAAATTCACAAAGGGTACTTTCAAGTGATACTAAAATGTGGCCAATTATGGGATAGATCTGAGGGGGTCGAAAAAAAAGTGGCTGAGTTGACAGAGAATACCTCATATATGCACATATGTATGCAGACATATAAATATATAAACGAAGCTACCAATGTGCGATCGAAGAAGAAAAAAGAACGCACACGGGGCCGAAGAGAAGAGTGCGAGCAGTGTAAGAGAGGAGTTCGACCTTCTCGATCCTCGGGTCTTACATCGATCGTACGACGTCTCCTCGTATGCACATATTATATATACATACACATATATGCACATATATATACATACATATAAATATATAAACGAAGCTACCACTGTGCGCCCGAAGAAGAAAAAAGAACGCGCACGGGGCCGAAGAGAGGAGTGCGAGAAGTGTAAGAGAGGAGCGCGAGCTTCTCGATCCTCGGTTCTTACATCGGTGGTACGACGGCCAAGGCAAAGCCTGTTTTCGAACGGTTCGCCTGGAGAAAGTGGTGGACGATCGCGAGAGAGGAGCGGGAGCGTTTACTGACCTACATTACCCTCGCCCTTCCTCCGCCGACGTCGGCCCGTTTGCTCGCCTCCTCCTCCTCCTTCGCGGCGCTGTCTTTATCGCTCTCGCTTTACTCCTTCAGCCGTTATACCGTTCCGTTGAACGGTTTACTGTAGTAGTCGTAGGCATAGATAGTGTACAGGGTCTACAGCCGGCGCTCGTCCTCCGCGCGTCTCTCTTTCGCCTATCCAGCGATACTGCTAGCGACACCCACGAGCGACGGCAGCGGTGAGACTAGAGTAGCGGGACACCGAGACGGAAGACGAGGCTCGGGAAGGAGCGGGGGATTGGTGCTCGCCTGGTGACCCACAAACTCTCCGGCGCTAGGAGAAGGAGACCGAAATTATGTCATTAGCCAAGTTCAAGCCCGATCAGCCTCGGGCTTGTCCCCGTCGGCCGAGCGAACGAGCACGTGGCAACGGCTTCGTCGGCCTTTCAACTTGCTCCCAAAGTTGAATGACGCGAGAGATCTGTTGTTGTGGTGTTGAGCGAGCGAGGGATTCTCGGAGCGACAGTCGAGATTGTCCAATCGTGTTTTTTTTTTGCACACGTAATACGAAATTTGGTTCGGAGAAACGAGAAGATAAGTTAGGAGAACGAAATGTCGTAGTCGTATTTATTCGAAGGCATGCGATGAGGACTGAGTCGGTGACGAATCGGTTTTCCTTTTTTCTGTGCGAGTAGTAATATTGTTCGGATAAAAGTAAATAGGGTTTTTTCTGACTTCGCTATTTTATTACTTTATTGCTTGTGGATTATGTGGGCGGATGATCGCCTGTTATTGACGAATGAGCATTGTATTTATGTGCGCATGCGCGGTACACCGGGGAAAATAATTTAATGACTGGCGACCTGCAATTGAATATTTGTTTAGTTATAAATAAATATTTCGTTGACTTAAATAAATAGTAGTGGTAAATGAGATTGAGCATTATTATTCTGTGCGCATGCGCGGTACACTGAGGAAAATAATTTAATGACTGGCGACCTGCAATTGAATATTTGTTTAGTTATAAATAAATATTTCGTTGACTTAAATAAATAGTAGTAGTAAAAGAGATTGATCATTATTATTCTGTGCGCATGTGCGGTACACCGGGAAAAATAATTTAACGAATGGCGGCCCGCAATTGAATATTTGTTTACTTATAAATAAATATTTCGATGAATTAAATAGATAGGAGTAGTAAAAGAGATTGATCATTATTATCCTGTGCGCATGCGCGGTACACCGAGAAAAATAATTTAATGAATGGCGCCCCGCAATTGAATATTTGTTTAGTTATAAATGAATATTTTGTTGGCTTAAATAAATAGTAGTAGTAAAAGAGATTGATCATTATTATCTCGTGCGCATGCGCGGTACACCGGGAAAGATAATTTAACGAATGGCGTCCCGTAATTAAATATTTGTTTAGTTATAAATAAATATTTCGTTGATTTAAATAAATAGTCGTAGTAAAAGAGTTGCTAAAGGTAATGTTTACAGCCTTCTTCTTATACTAAATTTAATATCTAATGCTAATTATACCTCTTGGCAGAGGGCCATCGACCTGGGTCCTTCAGCCAATTAAATAAAAATTTCTTTGATTTTTTAAAAATATTTTATATATTTATTTCAAGCAAATAAATATTTATTTTCGCGGCGCCCGTCAAGTAAATTATTTTTGTGAGTCTACTGTTTTATTACTGGCGCTGAAACCCTGTTACACACGGGGACTTAATAGTCATTGACTTATACGACGATTTGTCGACGCAAGAAATGTTATTTTTCCGAATCCGGAAAGAAAAGTATCGTATGCTACACGGGAGTGAGCGAGTTTTCACCTCGTGTGATTGCTGCCCTCGTTTCGCCCGCGCAGCAAACTTCACACTTGGAGAAAATCCCACACTTCCTGCCTTTCATAGCATAAATATACGATTTGATGCATCTACGTGTAGCTCATAAAAAAATAATTTCCTTTCGTCCGAAATGTTAATAGTCGCGAAGATAATTGGAACACCGATTTGTTACCGACTGAGTCTGCATCGCATTTCCTTTAAGCCTTAGGACTGTTCTGTTTTTTGTAGTGGTTTTGGGGCCGCAGTCCAAATTCTCGAATGATTTTTTTCTTACACGAGTAATACGCTCTTTAATTAGGAGAAACGAGAAAAATGACTTGGAAGCAAAGAATCTCACAGTCGTAGGGGGGGAGCGGGGCAAAATGGCACAACGGGGCAAAACGGGATTATGAGGCAAAACACAATTTTCCAATAAATTTTGGATGGTGGGAATGGTCGTCCGCGGGACAAAACATGGTTGAAAATCCGAATGTTTCGTTGGGACGAAATGAAGCATTCAAAAATGATCGGAAAATTGAGTTTTGCCCTCAGTGTCCCGTTTTGCCCCACTGTTCCATTTTGCCCCGCTCTCCCCTATTTAGTCAAGGGCATGCGATGCAGACTCAGTCGGATACAAATCAGTTTCCCTATTTTCTCCGCGACTATTAATATTTCGGACAAAAGAAAAATGGGTTTAATGCATCCTATGTATAGACCACGAAAACCAAATTTCCTTTTGTTGTAAATGTTTATAGTAGAAAGAGAAAATAGAGAAACCGATTTGTTACCGAATGAGTGTGCATCGCATGCCATTTAAGCGTTAAGGGGGAGTGATATATCGTGATCGGTAATGAAAACTGTAATGAACTTTTCACAAGGGTGCTAATTTTTTTTAGGGAAAAGCAAATTCGAGCCGAATGCACACGGTAATTTCGCATACGGCCCGAATTCATCTTTTTCTCAAAAAAAATAGCACCATTAAATACAGTTACTTTGAAAATTGCAACTATCTCTCTCACACTCATGGCCCCGTCACGTGACTTTCACTTCACGTTAAGACTGTTCTGTTTTCTTATAATTGGATTCTAGTAAAATAAAACGATCATGAAATGAATATGAAAACAAAAATTATGAGTTTCAACGGGTCAACGGTAACCCATATAGCCAACCATAGTACGGGCAAAGAAGGGCAATTGCTTGCCACCAAGCTTTGCTGTTTGCTTGCCAGCATTATTGCAAAAATTGTTTCTATGACGAGATTACAGCATATTGGTAGGAAAAATCCAACAACGGTTGTTACAAGCTGATTTCTTATTCTTAACAGCCGTGAAAGAGATCAAAATTTCTCTTCATAAGAAGCCGTTATTGCTAACGATAATGAAAGCTTATTTTTTCATGCGATGAATGAGTTCGATAATGGGTTGATAATGAATTACGTCACATGATAATGAGTTATTTAAGAGTTTGCTTGCCTAAGAGTTCCTAAGATTTCATGGAAAATAACCGTGACTCGAGCAAATCAATTATCGTAGTGAGTCGCAAAGCACCAGAAAGCCTCGCTACCAACTTGCTGATAATATGCTCCTAAGAATTTTCGGCATTGAATGCTGGCAAAACCATAAACAAATGCAGACGCACATGCAGCAATTTTACCGCCATCACGTGCTGCCCATTTACTGGCAGGTTGTTGGTAAAATGCTATCTGGGTGGATGTGGAAAAGTAAAAAAATATGTCAATGTCTCAGATAAAAGTATCATGGTGGCCGCGGTCAGGGAAAACCGGGAACAGTCAGGGAAACAAATCTTGATCAGGGAATCAGGGAAAATTCAGGGAATTTGAAAATTGGTCAGGAAAAAAGTAAATTGTCGCCGAACCTTTTATATACTTCAGCCTTAAGAAGTATATAAAAGGGAGCCTTAAAAAAAACTGGGAACATTTTGAAAACAAATGGAATTAAACCTTAATATAATAATTTGGTATTTTCATTTGCATCATTAATTTTTTTAAATAGAAGTCGTTAGAAGTTTCGTCAGGGGACATTTTTAATTGGTCAGTGAAAAGTCAGGGAAAAGTCAGGGCATTTTTTTCCGGGGAAAAAACGGCCATCATGTATATGTTTTCACTGGGCTGTGTCTTCGAAGAATGGAAAATGAAAAAAAATAAGAATGGGATAAATGAGAAAGAATTAAAGGATTCAAGAATGTAAAATATCCTACGGCTTCTGTCGATAATTCGCCGAAAGACGTGCTCTGAAAACAAAACTCCATAGTGGCGGTTAGACGACGAAGAAGTATCGTGGAACACGATATCGTCGTGCTAGATATTACGAGCTCGTGTGTCCCACGTTACGAATCGTGACGAAACAATGACCTACGGAGTGTGTCACGATTGGAGGATGTACGCACGGTCGAATCGTACATAATACTGTCGGGGGCCACGTGCGTCCCAATATCGTTACAACGGCTCGGCATTTTCTCCGTTATCTGTACACGAGATGAGTAACGCCGAAAAGGCCTTGACATTATTTTATCCCAACGACTGTGCACCATCAAATTGACTCAAAAGGCGAGAAACAAAAATTAACAAAATTACACTGTAAAAAATTTCGTACGAGATGTAATGTACCGGACTGGAAGTTTTTATGCAAAAGCTGGTATATTAAATTTCATGTAAGATTGCGATAAAAAATGAATGTTCAATGTATTAAAAACATTGGAAATTCTTGATTTTTAATAGTACATCTTAATTTTAATATAAAGGTGCTTTAATTTTTATATTTTACTTTAATTTCAATGAAAAAGTGTGTTAATTTTTCGTCACACTTATACATTAAATTTAATGTACCAGTTTTTGTATAAAAGCTTCCAGTCTAGTACCTTAAATTTACAATTTCATTTTGCAATGTATTACGCTGTGACAAAAATAGTAAATTTAATGCACCGAACTGGCAGTTTTTGTGCAAAAACTGGTGCATTAAATTTAATGTACAGTTGTGATGGAAAATAATATACTTTTTCATTGAAATTAAGGTAAATTATAAAAATTAAAATACCATTATATTAAAATTAAGATAAATGATTAAAAATGAAGAATTTCTAATCTTTTTAACATGTTGAACATTCATTTTTTATCGCAATTGTACATGAAATTTAATATACCAGTTTTTGCATAAAAAATTTCCAGTTCGGTACATTAAATTATAAAATTACATTTCGTTTACAATTACGGTATAAAACAATATATATACGTGTTTGCCCGAGCCATTTAACAATTACTCCTCGAGATAAAGCATGAACAATGTCCGACAGTCGTATTATCTACCGCTGCAGCATAATTGATTAAATCCCATTACATTCATTTTTCTTTCTGTTTTTATACCTCGTTTTACCCCGCAGTCACGAGAGCCGTAATAGTCGGGTAGAGTTTCGAGGTCGATCGGAAGAGAGTCACGGTTGACGTTGCAGAAGTTAGAAGTTCTTGGCTACTCTCGCCGGTACACTCGCGGTCGCATAGTAGCACCAGGCGAGCGCACTTTCTCCTCAGCTGCGCCGCCGCTGCTGCCGCTGATGTTGCAGAACGGAGAACGTGCCAGCACAACGAGCTATATAATACGCATACACACACCGCAACCGCACATCGCTCTCGTTCCCGTTTCTACTGCGACGGCTTCGAACTCGATATTTTTCATTAAAAAAAAAACATAATAATAATTATTTTTTTCCGTTCAGCGTATCGTATTCGATACAGACGTCGGATAATTAGCGGAGCAGGGTGGCGCGATCGGTGGCGAGAAATTCGAAAGTTCCGATGCAACTTTTGCATCCGACTATCGGTTCTTCGTTGGCGCTGAAACATTTTTTTTTTCTTTTGGTTAATCCTTCGATAAAATTACACTGCAACCGATTTGCATCCGATACACTTGCTACTTTGTTGCTATCGCCGTGTTTTTTGGCAAGACGGATTAGATCATTCTCTCGGAAACTTTCACAAAACCTCGGGAGAGAATGCAACTTTGCGGGGAGTCGTCCTTACAGCGGGCGAGCTATCCTCCGGTCGTTCATTGTAATTTCAGCGCAGCACTTATCGGAGCACCGTTGAACGCGTGCGGGAGAAAGCAGTAACCTCAATTTTCTAGGACTATTCGGATAATTGACAATGTACTTTTTCTTTTCTTTCGTCTCCTCTGCAGCCAACGGATATGCACTTTCCCCTGTGCGAGTTCCTTTTTTATTTTATTTTTTTCTGCAAATCGCAGCAGTGAGTATCACTGCGAATGCGGTGGTTTGCTTTCGTTAACCCTTTCACGTGCGGGAAAATATCGTAGGCGCGACGAAAGTAGTATCGCCGTTTCGTATATTTCAGATATTTCAGGTATTGTGGAGGGGAGCGATATGTCTCAGTTGTATCTAAACTTGTTGTTTTTAAAGTTGTACGTACAATTTAACCCACCTTAATAATGACCTGGCAACACTCTCCGCTTGGAAGATTTTACCTTTAAAAAATGTTAATTTCATTGATTAATTTGACATTAAATCAATTGAGTAACTCGACCTTAAATCCATTGATTAATTCGACTTTAAATCCATTGATTAATCCGACTTTAAATCTACTGATTAATTCGATCTTAAATTGATTGATTAATTCGATCTTAAATGGATTGATTAATTCCATATTAAATTGATTGATTAATTCGATCTTAAATTGATTGATTAATTCGATCTTAAATTGTTTGATTAATTCGATCTTAAATTGATTTATTACTTCGATCTTAAATTGACTGATTAATTCGACATTAAATGATTGATTAATTCAACCGTATTTACCTTACCTTACCTCAAATGTACGGATTAATTTAGAAGTGTTTATTTCCGAGATCTCTTGGCTGAGATAAATATAGTGATTCCAAGTACCCAGTAAAATGTTCCATCGACTTTGCTTCGCGGCGAGAAATTTTATCGAACAAACACCCTCGGAGCGCGCCGCGCATAAAACGTCGGCACGTGCTTGCGGACTAGAGGCGATATATGTACCGCATACCGCGAAATCCCTCGAAATGAACCTCCTCTATTTAACAAACTACGAAGAGTGAATCATCCGATGATACCAGCTACCCACGGGCTTGCCAACTTCCGCTCGACCTGTCGCGGGTCCCCTCGGGAATTCCCCCCGAGTGTTCGACCGGAGCATGGCGCTATAACCTCCTCGTCACGAATATCCCTCTTTCACATTCTAATTGCTCGACCGCGTAACCGAAGCACGCGAATAACAACTATTATTATTATTATTATCATTATCATTATTATTATTATTATTATTATTATTATTATTATTATTATTATTATTATTATTATTATTATTATTATTATTATTATTATTATTATTTTATTTATTTTATTTATTTGACAGATTTCTCCTTTACAGCCCATATTTACAGTGTAGTAAGACTTAAATATAAGAGCTCCAGGGTAAAAGGTATAATAGTTTAGACATTTAAAAAAAAGTACATTAAATACACTAGTTTAAAGAACTAAAAGATACATTAATTTGGACTGCAGCCTTAACTTCAATTGCGCCGCCCATAATTTCATTATTTCATTATTTCACTTATTATTATTATTATTATTATTATTAGAGAAAATCCAATTTATACTATATAAAAATTAAATAAGAATGGTTGAGGAAATTGCGTGAACTAATGGACCGGAAGGGAGGTCGGAGCTGCACGCTCAACGAGGCAGCTGCGCGATGGACGGGACTTAAGGAGTTCACGGATGATCGGTTAATCTCGAACGGGTTTAATGGGCTCGATTGTGCCGAGAAAATGGTGAATACCGTTTTACCGGTGTCACGTAACACTTAGACAACGATTTAAGCTGCCGTGCGACGATAGAATGACGAAGGTGTAACGAAGAAGGATAATTCTTTCGGGCCGGACGACGAAACAGGCCATCCGATTAGAAAGGTCTCTCCCGATAGTCACGGCCAAGAGACGATATTACGATGGCGGGATCGCGCGAGGAGCGCCGGCGTTTCTGCTCCGCGCTTCGCTTCGGGTTTCGCTCAACTTCCTTGTCCGTCACCGACCTATCGCTATACATTTATCTCCGTTCGAGCTAAGTAGGGCTCACTATATACTCTCCGTACATCTGCGCACCGCGGCCCGAGGAGGAGAATTGCGCGCGAGCACTTGACCCCGATATTCCACGAGGCTCTCTTTCACCGTCGCCCGAGACTACTCATGCTCACCTTTCCTTCCTCCTACTCTATCCTACCTGCTTCCTTTAAGTCCGTGAATACACCTTTCGCTTATGCTTGTGAAAAAATTGTTTAGTTAGTCTATTTTATGCATCAATTAATTTTTTTGTTTTATTCATTAATTTTTTTTTCATTCTCCGAGAGGAAATTTTATACGCGTCTCGTGTTTTTTAATACACATGTTCTATCTTCCGTTTAGTTTGATAGTATATTATGCGATAAGGGACGGAAATGCGTGATTTTCCTCCAGTGTGAGCCTTGCTGCCAGCAAACAAACAAAAAAAAATAGTTTATTCATTGAATTGCCTTAGTGCTCTGTGTTTTATTGAAACACGGAGCACTAAACACTCTGTGTTTATTGTATTGTGTTTTATTGAATTGTCTTAGTGCTCTGAGCGCCAGATGATAAATTGGATGAGTCAACTCTTTTTAATTGATTACTTTGATATTCGTTAGACCAATTATTTTGTTAGTTGGACTGAAATGCTAGTGAAATTGTTGGATTAGCCATTTACTTGCTTGCTTGAATCATTTACTAGCTTGTTGCAATTCCTCGACTTGGTTGATCCAACAGCACAGGTTACCAAAAATGTTAATAATAAACTACCACAAAACATTGATCTGCGCGACCGCGTAATGCTATTTGTTACGCGAAATTGCTTTATTATCGTTTTTTTACCTTCATACCATAGAAACACCAGAATTAGGTCAATAATGAGAATTCAAACCTGCGACCCAGCGATTAGTAGTCCACGATCTCATTCACTTGGCTAAGGTTATTTTGAAAGATATTTTTTTTAAGCGTGTATTTATATACATGTTTCACGCAGAAGTGAATCTTATAATTCACTTCTGCATGAACATGATCGTGAAAACTACTTATACGGATGATTCATTAAGGGAACTGGTAAGTTACGAAACACGTTTTGTTTAAGTGGCGTGAGCTAAAATGTGCTCTTTTTTCCATTCTGCTCCGTTTCTCCCGTTCAATAAGTGAATATACGTTCATTAATTAGGTAAGTAATTAAGCCCGTTTATCTCTCGTAAGCCTTCACGATTTCCGATATTACTAAAATAGCAACTGACTTGCATCTATATCTATAAGGGTGTCATGCTTGGGTTCGCAGCAACTACGGCACGTGCTTCGAGCTTAGTTTCACTAACAACTGTTGAGGTGCCCTAACATTCGTTGTCCATCCTTTACCACCCTGAATACTATTTTAGTAAGACTATTTTAGTAAGACTATTTTAGTAAGACTATTTTAGTAAGACTATTTTAGTAAGACTATTTTAGTAAGACTATTTTAGTAAGA
>JAPYZD010005082.1:0-10374 GCA_030522725.1 Ichneumoninae sp. B BG-2022a | reverse complement strand
ATGCAAAATTAATCTTCTCAGTACCTTTAGTATACATGATTTTTTTCAGATTTTTACACCATCAAGAAGTACTTGCAATTTTCTCTTATTATTGTCGAATTTATGCGAAGTCAGCGCGCAGCGAGACTTCCTCCTTAAAAGCGGTCGGTGAAGGATTTCTTTGATGCAGGAGAATGCTACAAATGGCCCCACTACCCGTTACAATTGACCCCACCGCGGCCCAAATTCTTACCGAATTTTGTTTGTGTTTAAAGGGGTGGTGTTCGCAATTCCGTGCTACTTTCTGCTTGAAATTTTTTAACTAAATACCTAAGACTAGGTTAATCCAATAGTACACCATTGGATGCCGAAGCGTTAGACTCTCGGGTTTGTTGATAAAAAAATTAAAAAGGATTTTTGTTACTTTTGTCCCGGTCTCCCCTACACACTCCAGAGCGTTAGATCAGGGTCTGACAAAAACCTGAACCAGCCTTCTCAGGGCCTCAGCATGGCCTGATGTAATGCTTTGACATGCCCACCTAGCCAGGATCGCGGCATTGAGCAAACGTTTGTTCGGTACGTATGACCCGTACCGGTGCACTTGTCGCTCAAAGCCGTTGACGGAAAATTGACATCGGTCAATGCAAGGCAAAGTGCCCACTCGAGTTTCGTCATCGACGTCATTTCGGTTCACTTGAAAGTGAAAAATTGATAATCCATCCAGTTTTTTCCCTCTGGTGATTCTCATCGTTCCGTCTACAGCGGGCCGATAATAACGATCGAACGATTTGCCTTTTAGCAGATTGAGTGACGTGTTTTACTGGGAAAGCGCTCCATCCTCCCTACTCCTTCCCCCCCCTTCACAAATCGCGTAATGAATTTGCGTATTGACATAGAAATTGATGGACGAACGGGAGTAGTGCCGGGCTTGACTACTACCGCCGCCACTACCACCACTACCGTTATCCCGTGGTATAATTCTATGTCTACGACCGTAATTGGATCACCATTCCAATCGGCGTGGTTCGGATGCATTGTGGTTCACCACGTTATTTGCCATGGGGCACTGCCACGGGTACGCAACAACCGGCGGCCGGTTGATGGATCAATCTACATGCCTTGTTGTTGATATTCTCTCGTTGACAGATCTTTGATTATATATATTTGATCAATGCGCACTGTGCAGCCGGCAAAATCATTGGTCGCATTTCGGTGATTCATCGATAATTTCGATTTATCGACAGAAATCGATAAATTTTTTTCCACCAATGGAAAGTCTCCGCTGGAACGAAATCCCAACGATCGGCACTGCCGATCTCTCGTTGGCCTAGAAAGCATTCAAACGTCAAGATCCGTGCCACCCTCGGGGAACGAACGTTATCTCGCTCGATTAATAATCGAATACGGCCAGCCGATAGCGAGCGCGACAGCGAGTCGGAATGACGGAAATGGGATTTCAAGATGTAACGAATGACACGCCTCTCGTACCGAGAAAGATTCGTTTTCCCGACGTTCGTTGGCGAACCTTTGAAGAATGCGGTTTCCTGGCCGATGTAATATCCGACTTCTGACGTTGTAACCCACGAAGTTCGACTTCTTTCTTTCACCGCAGTTTCTGATCAACAAAATATTCTCCGATGTCGACGGGGCTTACTCGAGCGGATCTTATCGTACTCTGCCGATCGCACATCCCGAACGTCAGACAATTCTTATCGACGCGAGCGGAGCTTGGAACGACCTGTCCTGACAGTTCGCGAAAGGACTGAAAAAGCTCGATTCAACGTCGTGACTGGGTATTCCGAGGAAATTAGGTCGAAATAGGGTAAAACTATCGAAGCGCGGACGTAGAGATACCGGGCTAGGTGGATGAGAGGAGAAGCAGCCACGGCCATCCTATAAATCCACTGTGCCGAGATAACTGGGCCACGGGTAGAACCCTGCAATCGATGCGTTCTGGCGAAACCGCGCTCTCTTCCACTTCCTCCCGGTATCGCCATCGCCGCCGCGACCCCTCGCACAGACTTCTCCATGCCGAAACTCCACCTCTGCCGGGTCTGTCGACGAACTGGCTCTGAAACTTGCAACCCTCTCTCATCCCTCTCAACGTACCCGAAAATCCGTCCGGCTCTCGTTCCGCCTGGCTCGCTTTCCGTCCACGAACACCGATGTGCTGCGAGTGTAAGATCAACGATATCCCGACGTACACGTGGGACACATTGAGACACTCACGTACACCCATTCCTGGAACGTATATTAACGTCGATCAATGCCGCTCTCGTGTTCGTAGTCAGCAGCGGTAATCTCCAGTAGAGATTCTCCATGGCGGTCCAATACTCTTCTTGAGTCTAACCTACCGACCCGTTCCTCGGGGCTTTGTACTTGGCAGCTGGATACCCAGAAATCATTAAATATCGCCATAGCAGAAAGCAATTCCGGCTGATACGATCATAAATTTTCTTAAGGACCAAAATCAGAAGTGCCCTAGTAGACATTTTTGAGCGTTATATCGGGCGCTGATAGGGTCTTGATAAGGTCTTATCAGGCCCTGATAAGGTCTTATCAGGACCCGATGTAACGCGAGTAAAATTTCTACTCAGGTACGATGTCCTTCATTGACGCCTTGTCTTTCATACAACCGTATTCGGATTGTCCGGAGATTAATGAATAACATGGCGAGTTCATCAGAAAATGACGATTCCACAAAAACTATTTGATTCGCCACTATATTACCCGGATATTCCGATTCCATCCGCTTGCGTCTCGGATGGAATCAAAGATATTCAATCCGAGTTGTAATATAATGTAATATGACAAGTGCTTTATTAGTCGGAGATTCGGGAGAGTATGCAATTATCGTCGTTCGTCGGAGGTGAACTGTACTGAGCGGGCGTGAAGCTGAGAGCTCCAATCTCCGCTTTGACAAAGGACAAAGTCTCGAGAGTGTTTAGACTAATAGATAGAACACGGAACAAGGATCCGCTCTCGGAGACTCGGATGTGAGATAACTCTAAGCGCTTCTCTGAAGAGTATATCTAAAAATAATACGATTCGATCGATCGAATAAATATTATAAAGGGGCTGATATTAAAGAGTTGAAGCTCGGGCCGTTACATTACTGTGGATTCATTACTGGAGCCGTTACTTACATCGTCTTGCCCCGTGGGAAGATACAGCGATTGGTCGTACAACTACCAAACGCCCTTAACGCCGCATGACCAAATCCTGTACTATCGTCATTCATCTCGGTTTTAATTCCGTACTTCCTTTCTCCATTTCAGCCTGGTTTCTTCTCTAGGGGCTGATATTAAAGAGTTGAAGCACTGAGAAAAAGGATGGTATTTCCTACTATAACGAATAATTCCCAGGGGGGACGTCTATATAGATAGTTTGGGATAGTATAAACTAAATTGATTAAACTATAATAATAGTTGCAACTACAATTATTGGTTATTGCCGTAACTGTAGAATGTAGACGTCCCCCCTGGCAACTATTTACTATGTAAGTTTTTCTCAGTGAGCTCGAGCCGTTACATTACATTGCCTTGCTCCATGGGAAGATATTGCGATTGGTGGTACAACTTCAAACGCCCTTAATGCCGCATGAGCAAATCCTGTACTATCGTCATTCATCTCTGTTTTACTTCCGTACTTCCTTTCTCCATTTCAGCCTGCTTCCTTCTCCAGAAAAAATCCACCATAAGCACGAGTGTCGCGTGATGTCGCGTAAGGAATACGGCGTCTCGCGCGGAGGCCATCCATCACTCGACGTCAATACGTCTTTGGCGGACAGAGGGAAAGTCGCATTCGCTGGTTCTGTTCGAAAGCTCGCTTCCTCCGCGCGAAGCCCTCCGGTACCACGAAAGACATAATTCAGTCGACGCCTGCACGCGCCCGGTGCGGCACGCCGTGCTGTGCAGCCTTGATATATGGAAACCGGTGAGAGAACGAACGACAACGATGGCTGTGGCGTTTCTTGGCCGCAGGGAATCCCGCAAGATGTCCGGTGGCCTGGCTCGCCCTTCGTATCTCACCGCCGCTTCCCGTTCTCTCACCCTTATCCTCGTCGAGACAAACAGAAACAAAGCCGTGATTTACGAGGGACCTGTCAGGCACGTCGAACTTTTTTTTCCTCAGATATATGTATTCAGTTTCGCTCGGAATATAGATATTCTAAATTGGAATCGGTATCCTTGTCCAACGGTTGGTGCCGAAAGATGGATCAAGAGAAGATCAGGGAGTCGACGATGTGACTTCAGGATCATCCAATCATGAAGTACCGGCGAGATGAATCCCAGACCTGGGATTATTGTGGCATTGTTTGACTCGCACAACGAAAAATTCGGAACTCAGAAAATTCAGAACTTTGGTCATCCACCGCATGATGAATCGGATCAGAGATATCACGGACCTTTCCTGGAATGTATTCGGTTCCTCAACGAATATCGATATTCCAAATTCGGTAAATAGGTATTACTGACCAGAGGAGGTCGCCGAAACATAGAAAAGATCAGAGTCGACAATGTCGCTTGAGGATCATCGAATCTCGAAGCACCGTCAAGATGAATCTCAGCCTAGGATTATTGTGGCATTGTTTGACTGAAGAATTCAGGACTCGTTTGGTCATCGCATGGTGAATCTGTTCCGACAGATCGCAGACCTTTCCTGGAATGTATTCCGTTTCTCCCCAAATATCGATTATCTAAATTCGAATCGGTATCGTTGATCAAAGGTGGTCGCCGGAACAAAATCGAAGAGTCGGCAATGTGGCTTCAGGATCATCCAATCATGAAGTACCGGCGAGATGAATCCCAGACCTGGGATTATTGTGGCATTGTTTGACTCGTATGAAGAAAAATTCGGAACTTTGGTCATCCACCGCATGGTGAATCGGATCAGAGACATCACGGACCTTTCCTGGAATGTATTCCGTTTCTCCCCAAATATCGATCATCTAAATTCGAATCGGTATCATTGATCGAAGTTGGTCGCCGGAACATAATCAAAGTGTCGGCAATGTGGCTTCAGTATCATCCAATCTTGAAGTTCCGTCGAGCTGAATCCCAGACCCGGGCTTATTGTGGTATTGTTTGGCGATATCGGAAACAACCCCAATCTCGCACCATGAAAAATTCAGGACTCGTTCGGCCATCCACCGCACAGTGAATCGGATCAGAAGGATCGCGGACCTTTCCTGGAATGAGCCTCTTGACGATGAGAGGATGAATCTCGAAGCTGGCGCGGTGTCGTTATCCGAAGAAAGGTATTGAAACGGTGTGCCTTGCCTCTGCGAGTCGGCTCATTGTGTCCATCCGCGACCTCCTAGAACTAACAAGACGCAAATACAGCAACAGCGCACCGTTTGTCGCTTCAGTAGATCATTCTTGCTCTTCCTCACTGCACAAGGTGGAAAATCCAAGAATGCGTATCGCGCTGGAGTGTTATCCGCGCTCACATTTCTATAGCTCCGTCGGAGTATCGGAGCTTTCTTCATCTCCTTTCGACCCCGTTCGTTGCCTTCGTCCCGGAGTGGGATGTCGTGTACGTTTGTCAGCTTTTCGCGCTCCTACGTACAGTAATATTGGTTCGTTCGTGCGAACTCGCGGGAGGAATGAGAGCAGAGAGCGGAAAATATATATCGTGATCTTTCCTCCGTTTCCAGTGACAGTCGACCGTCTGCGAGGTAGTCGGATGCCGCTGCGTCGAAGACGAGCCGAGAGGTATCACCGTCGGATTACACTCGACCTGTATGTTGGCGGAAGAGCGTGGGTCGAAACGAACCTCGGGGCAAACGGACAATTGTTACTATTTTCGTATATTTTTTTTACGAGACACAAACACCAGATTTATCTAGAATGGAGGACACGTGTTTCTCGACAGCGTTATCAATTTACAATTACAATTATAATTACAATTTACAAAAAACAATGTATGCCTTCGCTCGACTCCGGCCTGACTTCATGTCGCTGTTCGGTCCACAACGAGGGTCCGTTTTGCCTCGGTTTCGACTGTGAGCCTACACAGTAAAAAAAAGGTACTATTGTTACTATTTTTGTATATTTTTTACGAGGCACAAAATCCAGATTTATCTGGAATGGAGGACACGTGTTTCTCCACCGCGTTATCAATTTGCAATTACAATTACAATTTACAAAAAACATTTTATGCCTTCGCTCGACTCCGGCCTAGCTTCAAGTCGCCGTTCGGTCCACAATACTGATCAGTTTTGCCTCGGTTTCGACTGTGAACCTAAACAGTAAAAAAATTCTATCTTTGACAATTTTTTTTGTCCACAAACGTCCACAATTATTTTAGAAATTTTACAAAAATATTTGTAAGATTGACAGACATTTTTGCAAAATGAATATTTTTTTGTAAAATTAACAAGAAAAGAATTGCGGACGTTTGTGGATAAGTAACGTTTGTACCTATTTTACAGTGTAGGGTAATATGGGTTTTTTTTACGGTCAGAGACGCACATCCTTTAGAAAATCATTGGACATCAGTGATGGACTAAACAAACATTATTCCTTAATGGTCTTGTCCAGTCCCTTCCTCTTCCCTGGCAGAAATTTCGGAGTGCCAATTCCGGGCCTGAATAGGCGCTCACAATGCCATATCAGGGCCTTATCAGGACGCGATGTAATGCTCGAAAATGTTCACCGGAGTCTTTCTTCCGTCATTCTTCATTAAACCTTACGTAGTCTCCGTCGAGAAACCGCGACCGCCTGGTACCGGTTGGGCTGATTGCTTTTTTTTGCAACTCCGCAGTCCGTCGTAACTTGCAGTTTTTTATACAGCGCACCGCCACTTACTCCGTTTCGTTGCGTTCCCCTCGGCCTTCCCCTTTCGTCATCGTAAACTCGAAGAGCGATGTGGACGAGGCATCCTCCCTCTCCGTTCCTCGTCGTTCCGTCGGTTGATGGATGCAAGTCCTGTTGGGCGCAATCCTGGCTCACTCTGCTCACTCCAATTCCCCGGTACACTCGCACGCGGGGTCATTCGAGTTCGCTGGGTCAGCTGCTAGGACGGACGGTGCCGGGCGGCGTGCGGGGAGGGTTAACTCTCACGGAACAGCACTCCGAGAGGGTGGAAACATCCCTCTCGAAGTGCTGCTGCCGCTACCACTTCTGCCAGTGCCTCGGAGCCTCGCCACGAGGATAGCTAATCGATAGCGAAGTGTACGTCGCAAATAATCCAAGGGATCCTTCCCAGACGAGCGAAAGACAAAGTTAGTCCACTTCCTGCGACCTTTTCACTCTTCCTCCGGGCCAATTGTTTGCCTCCTTTATTTCCCGCGATATGACGGACAGCGAAGCGACGCGTCGTACCGCACGCCGAGTCCACACCCGACCGATTTTGTTTGTGAAGCATGAGGGACTAATATGAACACTTACATTCACGGTAACATTTACTGGAACTTGTGGTGTGGGAACGCACATATTGCTGGTGATTTATCTGTCGATTTGTTATCCTGAGGTCTCCATCCCGGTAGCGACCACCTCAGGAATACCAAAAATCTTTCACGGCAAACGTGTGCCTGCAGTCAGAGAAGGATCTCGGAAACACTAGCAAGTAGTCATGGTAAATTTCGAGCAGGCAACATGGTATACCGCGCTACCACTAGCGATATGCGAAAGTGTCACAGGAGCCATCGCAATTCTTACCCACCTGAGAATATTGTCATTTTGTCTAGGAGGCGGGTTCACAAAATTTTGCGTATCTGGCTAAGAATTTCGTGGATGAAATTGAGGATTTCGTAGAATAAAACTAAAAAATTCGTGGATTAAAATTAAGAAATTTGTGGATTAAAACTAAGAAATTCGTGAATAAAACCTAAGAAATTCATGGATAAAAACTAAGAAATTCATGGATTAAAACTAAGAAATTCGTGGATTAAAACTAAGAAATTCGTGGATTAAAACTAAGAAATTTCGTGGATTAAACCTAAGAAATTCTTGGATTAAACCTAAGAAATTCTTGGATTAAACCTAAGAAATTCTTGGATTAACGCTGAGAATTTCGTGTCCTAACACTAAGAATTCCGTGAAAAAAAGGAAAATTTAGTCAATCAATTTTTTACGTAGATATGCATAAAAACAATTCAATCGCCATAACATACCTAAAACCAAGAGGAACAGAAGAATAAATATCTGTGATGTGTCGTCAGTCCGATAGCGATCCGCTGTTACTATTGACGGTCCTCTAAACTCGGCATCGCGAACATGTTATTCAAAATTCCATACCACACGCTACAATTTTAGCAGGTTGATTTTCGTAGCATACGGAATGCATTTCGACGTTTTTCCGGTGCAATTATTTCTGCAATGCGTATCTCGATAGAACATTGACGGAGACACATGTGTGTATTTTTCATAACGAACGAAGAAATAAATCCGATTGACCCAGTGATCGTGCATTCCACTGACGTATCGAGTGATTAAATATTGTCCAGTTATAGGAGGCACACACGCGACTACTGAAATGTTTGACATTCATCACAAGGTTTCCAACGTGGTACTCGTTTGCATAGCATTCATATACATTTACAACGATCCCCGGTATCCGCCGGCCGCCAAGCGCCGGATTGTCCGTTTTCCTATTTAATATACAAACTAGTTTGACGTTATAACGACGGTACATAGCATGTGTAGTTTAGTTATTCGTGTATAAATATAGCAATGAAACACGTTGACGCGTACGAACCCGAAGCCGATGGGGAACCGTCGCCGGTGGCCAGGGCCTCCGTACGTGTGGCTGACAGTTCAGCGAAATTCGGTCTAAACCGCGGAAGCCGTAATTAATGTTTGTGTTTGGTAATTCGCCAATTTTCAACAGGCACGCGGTAACTTCGCCATAGGGTCGAGCCTCGGAGAGAACGAACCCGTAGGTAACTGTCATCTGGGACGAATTACAATGGACGCGCTGATGAGCCGAGGAGAATAAGGGGATGAGAATGAGGAGTGCGAATGAGCGACAAACTGCGAGAGGAAGAGGAACGAGTGAACTAATGGTTGGTATGTGGAAAGGGGGACAACGTTGCGATTTCTAACAAATCTCGATTTGCGAGTGGTCCGAAATCCGACCTAAATACACGCACACATACGCATGGAGAAGCAACGAGCCCGTAACGAATTCACAAATCGCCAGAGCCTCCCTCGCATTACGGTCGGACAAATACACGATGCAAATATAAATATCGAATCGTCTGCAGAGCTGAATCAAACATCGGAGTGTTGGCGGTCCCGCACCGAATGTCGCACCGGGGTATAACGATTGAAATTGACGATATACAATTAGGTAAACTAATGTTGCCAGCGACAGTAGGCGCTGAAATATGGCCAATTCGATTATCGATTATGCATATGCACAAGGTACACCGAGTGATATCGACTCCGGGGCAATGCGATGGATATTGGGTGTCCTTCGTTCGAAGTAGTTCGCCAGTTGGGTTCCCGTGCCTAATGTGATTTGGGAAGATGCAGGAGGGTCCCGGGTTAAGCTGTAATCTCGCAAGGACGTGTCACATATCCGTCGGTGAACTCGGCGACACCGGGGAGAGGATTATATATCGGGCGAACGGGCGCCTAGCGAGAGGCCGAAGGACGTCTCACTTAGGTGCAATATAGCGTTGAGGTGGTGGAAGCGAGGTAGCAACCAGAGAGATGCGTCGGGTCGAGGACGTACTCTGGTGGTCCTCATGGTGCATCGTCGCCCAGGCAAGTTGAGGCAATTGTCTGTAAATGATGGATGCCTAGTCGCCGACCAGCGGAGAGAGAGGTCTGTATGACCGGTCCTACTTGGCAACGCAGGGAGTTAACGGGATCAAATGACAATTACCACCGCAGAACGCCCGTTGAACAATGACGAATGTACCAGCGCGGCGTTGAGGAAGGGAATATTCCCTCGTGAGGCATCTACCGCTGCTACTCATCGAACAAAGGAATAATGCATGGCCACACGTTAGAAACAGGATATGCGTACTACATCGTCCAGGAGCGTGTTACCATCTACCAAGCCTGAAATACGAACCTTCGTGGAGTTCATGGAATTCTGCCTGAACACTGTTGTTCATAAATGGACCTGGGTTTTATGGATATCAATATCGAAGGCGTCAATATCGAAGGAATCAATATCAAAGGAATCAATATCAAAGGAATCAATATCAAAGGAATCAACATCAAAGAAATCAATATCAAAGGAATCAATATCAAAGGAATCAATATCAAAGGAATCAATATCAAAGTAATCAATATCAAAGGAATCAATATCAAAGGAATCAATATCAAAGGAATCAACATCAAAGGAATCAATATCAAAGGAATCAATATCAAAGGAATCAATATCAAAGGAATCAATATCAAAGGAATCAATATCAAAGGAATCAATATCAAAGGA
>JAPYZD010005081.1:0-10374 GCA_030522725.1 Ichneumoninae sp. B BG-2022a | reverse complement strand
TACTAAAGGTACTGAGAAGATTGATTTTGCATAATAATAATTGCAAAATGTTATTAACAAATTCATCAAAAAATTAATTGGTTAACAAATTACCCGGCAGCAAAACTTTTTTTATGAAAATGATTCGTTTATTTTTCTGAATTCGTATTAATTTTTTCAGATTTTTAAGTAATCGTTGATTTTTGTTCAATAAAAAAAAAATAAAAAATCAACGATTATTTAAAAATCTGAAAAAATTCATACGTATTCAGAAAAATAAACGAACCATTTTCATAAAAAAAAAGTTTTGTTGCCGGGTAATTTGTTAACCAATTAATTTTTTGGTGAATTTGTTAATAACGTTTTGCAATTATTATTATGCAAAATTAATCTTCTCAGTACCTTTAGTCTACATGATTTTCTTCAGATTTTTACACCATCAAGAAGTACTTGCAATTTTCTCTTATTGTTGTCAAACTTATGCGAAGTCAGCTCGCAGCGAGACTCCCTCCTTAAATGAATAACTGTTACATCGATAATACAATTAATATATATTGTTAATTGTATTATCGGTACTTTGATGTTCGATGAAAAAAAATTGATGATTGAATTCGGAATGATAATTCACCGGTGCCATCGTGAAATTTTTATTTGATCATATCGTTCCACTCGACTGGGTGGGCCTCGTCGCACTTGGCTATGCAACGTCAAATTCAAGTTCCATAATTATTTTCTTTACACGTAGAGCAACACCATCGACACGATCGTGTCCGAGCCGATGGATTATTTAACGCTCGAACAGAGAGCCGCCGTCCCACCCGTCATTACATTGTGACAAGAATAAATATCCCGTGAATTTAATTAATGCAAATCGTAAGCACCGCGCATAATGCAACGAGTTCTCCGTCCATCTTTCGCGCGCCTTCACTCGGACTCTGCGACAAAAGATCGCGAGTAAATATCAACGACACGCCGATGCGTGACAATTAAATTAAATTCATATGCAAAGCAATCGCAGGATTTTAATTCTTCGAACGAAAACAGAAACATTAACAGCGACTGCTGATATAACTTATACTAATCTAATGTGGACAAAAATAAAATTAATTACAAATATCTGTAGTGGAGAGCGGGGCAAAATGGGACAGCGGGGCAAAACGAGATGATGGGATAGAACGCAATTTCCCAATAACTTTTGGATCGTGACGGAGATTTTAAGTGCGGTAAAATGGATGGAATATCTGGATGTACCGTTGGGACAAAAAGAAGCATCAAAAAATTATTGGAAAATTGATTGAAAAATTTGAATTTTGAAAAATTGGGAGAAAATTGACAATTTCGCATCCGATGTCCCGTTTTGCCCCACTGTCCCAATTTACCCCGCTCGCCCCTATATATAAATAAAAGAAGATAACAAATCGATCGTCATGTTTATAATAAAATAATGTTTCTCTCGCTGAGTTCGCGTCATTTAGGAGTCAGTCTTGGGACACTTCTCGAGGTAAGTTTTGACGTTGGAATTGGAGAGGACCCAGTAGACGACTTTCTTCAATTCGAGATGATTCTTGTCGAGGTCGTAGCCGATTCGGGTATGCGTTCAAAGTTGCGCACCGTAAATCGGCGTACGACATCTGGCGAGAAAATCAAGAAAAGTGAAACGTTATTCATTTATTAATTTTTTTTTTTCAATAAAAACAGACTATCTTAATTTTCTAATAATAAAAAAATAGTCCCTATAAACGGTTTTACCTTTACGCCAACTAAGTATCCACCGTTCTTCTTCACTTGGTCGTTCAATCTATTGAGAATATCCATGACCTTCTTAAAGGTTTCACCTTCAGCTTCTCCTTCGCGTCAGCGTTCTTCTCCCAGTTCAAGGTTGACAATGCTGTTGACGAATAGTATTTTTTTAGACTCAATCGTATTTCATAAACTCGTTCATGCGAATCAGTGGGTTTTGCTAACTGCAAGATCAGCCCATTCAGAAATTACTCGTCCACAAAATTTATGTAGGTCACTTCTCGATTTACTAAATCGATGAGTGAAATTTTTAAAAAATTGTTAATTTTTCCTGTCCAATTTCGGACTGAATTTGAAAAAATTTGTCGCGCACAGCGTTTCTATGGGGAAAGTTCATTGACCGATTTTGGCTTCCTCGTAGAAGAAACTGCGCAAAATTATAATAAATGAGGAAGCTATGTGCAAAGAAATATAATTTGCACCTTTTGTTTGTAACGGATGGTCGTTGGGTCAGGCAGAGTAAATAAATGTATGTCGAAGATGATGTTTATAATGACTCATGGTGAAACTGAGAGCTTCGCGCTCGCCTTTACAAAGGAACAAAATCGCGACTAAGTGTCGCGCCGTACTGATAAGGACGCAAATAATCTGCAGGACTTCTCTGCACGGAGACGCACCAGAAAGTAATACGTTGACTGATAACAATAATCTAAAGACGCTGAGGCCGTTACAGTCGCTCTCTGGACGGAAACCGACGCCTCCGCATCGGATATTAAAATTGTTTACATTTGACAATTCTGTCAAGCGTGATTCGATATAAAAATAACATTGTTTAGTTTTTCGAAAATATTCTCATTTTTGTGTAGGTTGTGTAATATTTTCCGAACATGTGATTTTTGTTATTACACTTTTTAGTTGATGCCCGAATTGTTTTGGAAGATTATCCCTTTGTTTTTATATTTTGTTGCGGTATATTATAGCAGTTTTCAGTCGTTGGTGTTTGATTGTACCTGCAACTAAGTAAGACTTTTAGTTGTTCATACTAGTGGTGATGGTTTGGTTAGATTGGACAGGTTGAAATTTGCGGTTAAAACAATGATTAAAATAAAAATGTCCCGTTTTGTTTGATTGATGAAGTCCCATGATTTTTTTTCGAAATTGTTTATATGTATTCCGATTTGGGTAAAACTCGTATTTTCCATGATTCTCCATTATTTGATTATATTGATATTCATTCTATTTTTTTTCTTTTTTTCCGGGTTTTGTTTATAAATTTTGAATCATTGGTGATTATATTGCTTGTAACATTCTAAAGTCTAATTAGAGGTGGTTAGTGGATTATATATATTATTTGGAAGTGGTTCCATGGGTAGAGATGGAGGATTTCGTTTCTGGAAATGGGTAAAATGATTATCACGAATATTTATTGATATTGATAGTATAAAAAAAGCATAGCATATATATTGGTCGTAAGAGATAACAATATTATAAAAATAAAAATATTTGAGAGGAAAAAAACTAAAAGATAAAAATTAAAATAAACTGAAATACTTTTTTTGGGTAAAAGAAAATATAAGGAGGGTCCTCTCGTTGTTTTTTTTTCTCTGACTGTCACCTACGCGACGCGCGCCGCGTTTATGCTTGTATATATGATTTTTTGTAGGCTAAAACAGGTATGATTGTTGTGTATAAAGTGAAACTGCAGTTCCGTTATTGTAGTCTTCTACGGTAGGGTCTATTGGTCCGATTTAATTATTTGTGTTGATTTTTTAATGTGTGTTATTTTTTCTGTTGTTTGTTCATTGCAGTCATTTTCCATTTTTGGATTCATGTAGGAATATGTATGTGTCAACTTTGTTCACGATTTTGCGGAGCATTTCCAGTCCCTGGCTGTCAATCCATTTAAAAATTGTTTCCATCGTCAGTTTATTTATGTCACTGTCCGTTTCGTTTTTGTAGTCGTTGTTTTCGTTTTGATCTCGTTTTCCGTTTGTGTCGTCCGTTTTCTCGTTTGCGTTTGCTTCTTCGTTTGTGTCGTCTGTTTTTTCGTTGGGGTTGTTCGTTGTTTCATCTGTAGCTTCGTCGTCTGTGTTAGCGTTTCTGGTGTCTTCGTCTTCGTCTTCCAACGGTGATAATGGTCCCTGAAAAGTGTGCAGTGCGTATTCGGGTGTTGGTTGTTGCTGTTGTTCAGGCTGATCCTGCAGCTCTCCCTCTTGGTGTTGACGAAATTGTTGTTGATAACGTAATTGGTCTCGGTATTGCTCGTGCAGTTGCTGTTGCAGGTATTGTCGTTGTTAGCTTTGTTGTTGGTCGCGGAACTGTAGTTTTAGCAAATAAGCGACGCACTTGTTGATATGCGCCGTTAATCGGTTCGCCGGAAATTCGCAGCAACATATCGGGCATCCCGTGTATTCTGATCCCAAGCTTGCAGTCCTCTTCCGCAACTCCTCGTAGCATCGAGCCGTATGGTCTGTTAGTTTATTGATTTCTATTTTTCTCGGGCAGAGGAGTCACTCTACTTTCATGATTTGGAACGATGATGATGCCTGGCAGTCCATTTTCATTTTGTTTTATCTGTCGGGTGTGTACGTGTTTGTTGAAATGATACATTTGATAAAAATAGGGTAAAACAAATAGTTTTGTGATAGTAAAAGAGATAATATATGCGTGCATAATCCCCCGTTAGTAAGGGTGTAGATGGTTAGGCATATATTGGGTTATTTATTATTATTATTATTATTATTTCTTATTGTTTATTTTCGCATTTTTTGTTATTGTGTTTTTATGGTATTGCGTGACGATCCTGATAGGTGGCGCGTCGACAGGTTTATGAACTGGTTGTGGTAGATGGTCCGTAATGATTGAGACTTGTCTGCAATTGGTAGTTGTTTGTGTTTGGGTATCAATTAATTCTATCGGTTGTCTACGGTAGACAACAGTCAGGTCGGGAGCCTCATTGGCTTGTTGTCGCGTTATCGCTGTTCGGTTTTTTGTTACGCAAGATATAATTTTGTATAGGTTAGATATTTTGCCGAATAAAGAGAACTTCCATCCGACTACTAGTACTTAGCAGCGTAATGGAGCCCCGAGAGATTCCACTGTATTTGAATATGGTTTCAAGTGTAGAGAGTCTGTTACGCATGTAACGAGTAAACTATGTGCGTTCGTGCATACTGGTGATGTATTGGACAAGTGTCGCGAATGTTAGCAATTCATTCCAGTCTAGATTACTGTCGATAAAGCGCTTTAGCTATTCCACAAGAGCGTGCTGGCTGCACTCAATTACGCTGTTCGATTGTGGGTGACGCGCGGTTGTTCTATGCCGTTTGATCTGAAATAGCTGCGCAAAATCTCTGAACATTTTTGCCATCAAATTTGTACCTGGATCGGTGAGTACCGCGTGAGGCGCATAAAAACTTGATATTAGGGTTGTACAAAGCGCTCTTGCTACGTCTACAGAAGTTTGATGTTTCAGGAGTACTGATATCCTAAATTTTGTGAATAAATTGAGCATAGTTAGCATGTACGTGTACCCGTTTTTTGTCTCGCGTAGTCGATGTCGTTGGCCTTCGATGTCGATAGCTACTTTATTGAACGGTTCCGCTGGGGTGTCCGTGATAATCAGCGGAGCTTTCGGTTGTCGTGATAGTCGTGATAGTGGATTGTCGCGATAGTTATCTCGTGAATTGTTTTGATGACTATGGCTCGAGTTGCTTCGATAAATATATTTATATATTTATTTACTTGCATTATTACTACAATTTATTTTTTGTTGTGTATTTGGGAAGGAATGAGGGAATTGTTAGAAAGAAAGGGAATTTTTTTGTTCGTGTGTCAGCTACTGTACCCTTACTGGTCGTACGCTTTTTACACGCGTCGCGCTCGCGTGTCGGCGCTCGGTTCCCGTGGGCCATAAAAAAGAAAGAAGTTTTACTTGGAAACATTTTTTTATGGAAAACAAAAGTTGCTTTGCTTTTTATATATATATAAAAGGAGTAAAAAGTAGAGGGTACTTACAATGCCACTTTACACAAAAGGATATGTTTGATTGGTTGGTTTTTAAAAAATATGATTACTATTTCCTTTTTTCGCTTCCGTCCTTCCTTCCTTCTATATTGTTTAACGGAGGTGGTGATCGACGATGGTTGTTCGTCGATGGAGGACGATCACGGCAGCAGCTGGTTGATAATAATATCGGCGACGGCTGGTAACGTCGGCGGCTGTGGGCACGTCTAAGATTTCCCCGATGATCGATAAGAGTGATCTCGCTTGCTGGTGTTCGCTCATCGCACTCACTCTCGACTATTATAATTAATTCATTTTTCTTTCACTCACTTTTAATATTACATGTTCTTTTCACCCCTTATTATTAATATGTATATATATATATATTTATATGTGTTTATATAAATATTTTTAATATACAAATTTACTATTTTAGTATATATATGTGCCTTTTCACTGCGCCGGGTGAGCTAAACTCGAACACGGTTGTTCTGGTTGAACAATTTTTTTTTCACTTTCTCGTTCAATCGTTTTTTTCACTATTTTTCACTATACCTTTTTTACTATTTCTGCTCGAGCGCGGCTCGAGCACAGTTGATTGTTCCGGGTCGTATGAGACTACGACTCGAACACGAGTGACAGGTTTTTTTTGTCATTTGTCAAAAGATTGTTAAAAAGTTTTATTTTCAATAAAAAGATTTTTCTTTTTATGTGAACGTGTTTATATAGTGAGGCCGCTTCTGACACCATGAAACGGATGGTCGATAATTCATACAGAGTGAATAAATGTATGTCGAAGATGATGTTTGTAATGGCTGATGGTGCATCAGTCGGAGGGATTATTCGGAAGTGTATGGTACTGAATGCCGGTCACAGCTGAACTGGTTGAAGCGGGCGTGAGGCTGAGGGCTTCGTGCTCGCCTTTACAAAGCGACGTTCCGATAAGGCCCTTTCTCACGACGTTGAGCAGCGGGAACGGATGCAGATAACCTGCAGGGCTTCTCCGAACGGAGACCCAACGAAAAGAAATACTGCTCGCGATTAGCAATAGTTCGAAGAGGCCGGACCCGTTAGACGGTGTAACATAATATGTAGTATATTGTGCAACAAGAGCCGAAAGTTGGCGATTGCGACGAGTATGAGGTTTGCTGCCCGAGGGAAGCGAGGATGGCAATAACACTCGTCGCGATTGCCTCTTCGGCCCTCGTTCCACATCATAGTTTTTGCAACGAGTGCATGAATAGATTTGGTGCTTTGAATGATAGTTTTGCGGGACGAATAGTGAAAAGTGAGATTATAACTTTTAAGTCACATTGTTAGTCGTGTTTTCATTTTAAGTCACATTGTGAGTCGTCATTTCATTTTAAGTCACAATGTAAAACGTCATTTCATTTTAAGTCACAATGTAAAACGTCATTTCATTTTAAGTCACAATGTAAAACGTCATTTCATTTTAAGTCACATTGTGAGTCGTCATTTCATTTTAAGTCACATTGTAAGTCGTCATTTCATTTTAAGTCACGTTGTGAGTCGTCATTTCATTTTAAGTCAGCTTGTCAGTCGTCATTATTGTTTAATTGAAAAAGTTTAATTGAACTGTGAGCGATTGAAACTCACAGGCTTCAATCATACTCAATGACAGCGAGCAGAGCAACGGCAGCTGTGGTGGTAACTCGAAGAGCACCGAAGACTGAGTGGCGAGTGATCATATAGAGCAAACATAACGAAGGCTTTTCAGGAGAGGATCGGAATCCGGGAATGGAATCGCGCGACAAGTGACAGTGACTACACATTTTTATAGCGTACCATTTGTAAGAAACAATGACTCGCACCTTCTGACAATCTATCCAGAAATTATAAATCATTCAAGAGTCTACAATCTTGCATTTGAGTAAAGTAAAGGTTGCCTTGAGCAATTTTTTAAAAAGACGATAATGGCTTCTCGGAGACATTTCCTAGTGAACACGTTTTATTGAGGCAATAGTTACGTAACATGCTTGCAACAGTGTCAATGTCTTGCAAATATGTTTGATTTTTTTCAGTTTTTTACCCGATCAAGAAGTGTTCGGAAAAAAAATCCGTATTGTCGCGCGCTCGACCGCGCTAATCGATTGACTAAATCCCCCGCATGCACAACGCACCACGCGACTCAAGTCGCCAAAACCAACAACGATAATACAAGGAAAAGTGACATATGATACCTGTACACTGAACTATGATAAAGACGGTTTGTGTATCTAAATACAACGAGAGTGAGATTCCAAACCGATCCTGAGATCCCATTTAACGCCCAGAACTAACAAGAAGTGTATGTAACTTTATATTTCTACGCTACCAAGTTTATTTTTAAAAAATGTTGAGAGCGCAAAAGTTTAATTGTAGTTCTAATATTTTACAGGAATTTGAATATAGGAATTCGACAACGATTTGCCTGATACTCTCAAACGTAAGAAATCTTTCCCATCAACGACGTCCATAAAACCTTCGTTGCATTTCTATTGCACCAAATCCGAATTCTAATTTTGTCATCCATCGTGAGCGATGACGACCTCCCATTAGATTTGGAGGAAAGGATGAGTTCTCTATCCATCGCAGCCTTCACTCGTATCTTGCGGAAAATATCGCGACGGCATAACGAGCAATCACAGTATTTTTATTTTTCGAAAAAATACAAACACATTAACATCGAATACTGATTGAACTTATACTTAATCGAATGTGAAAAATAAAAATCACATGCGTCAGTTGTGCTTTTTGATTTTAAAAAGCATAGCTTCCTCTAGGAGAAAGCAAAAAATATATATAAATAAGTAAAAGAAGCTAACAAATCAATTGTCATGTATATAAAAAATAATGTTTCTCTCGCTGATTTCGCGTCATTCAGAAGTCGGTCTTGGGACGCTTCTCGAGGTAAGCCTTGATGTTGGGATGGGCGAAGACCCGGTCGACGAGCTTCTTCAATTCCGGATGATCTTTGTTTATGTCGTAGCCGATTCCGTGAGACATTAATCCGTTCAACCCTGCGTACATTATATCGGCGTACGACATCTGGCGAGAGAATCAAGAAAAGAGAAGCGTTATTATTTTTTTACAATTGAAACAAATTATATTAATTTACTAATATTAAAATATTTTTCATCGAAACGGTTTTACCTTTCCGCCGACTAAGTATCCACCGTTCTTCTTCACTTGGGCGTTCAGTCTGTCGAGGGTTTCATCGAGCTTCGTGAAAGCTACAACCTTCAGCTTCTCCTTTGCTTCAGCGTTCTTCTCCCAGTACCAGGTTGACAATGCTGTTGACGAATTGTATTTTTTTAGACTCTATCATATTTGATGAACTCGTTATTAAGGAGATTTTTAAATAATCGTTGATTTTTTATTTTTTTTATAGAACAAAAATCAACGATTACTTAAACATCTGAAAAAATTCATACGTATTCAGAAAAATAAACGAATCATTTTCATAAAAAAAAAAGGTTTTGTTGCCGGGTAATTTGTTAACCAATTCATTTTTTGATGAATTTGTTAATACCATTTTGCCATTATTATTATGCAAAATTAATCATCTCAGTACCTTTAGTATACATGATTTTTTTCACATTTTTACACCATCAAGAAGTACTTGCAATTTTCTCATATTGTTGTCGAACTTATGCGAAGTCAGCGCACAGCGAAACTTCCCCCTTAAGAAGCAATGGCCTTTGCTAACTTTAAATGCAGTCTGTTTAGAAATTACTCGTTCAGAAAATGTATGGAGACCACTTGTCGACTTGCCAAATCGATGATGGTCATGTAAAAAAAAAATTATTTTCTCCGTCAACCAATTTCAGAGTGATTTTGAAAACAAAATTTTGCGCACAGCTTTTTCTACTTTCAATCTTATGAGTTGTATACATTTTTTATGTCACAGGAAAGGTGTAAAGTAATTGGCACATGGCTAATCTGCCAATTACTTGCAAATGTGTTTAGCCGTCGACGAGATTGATTCATAAACAAAAAGCTGTCATTTTCAAACGAAAAATACTATGGAATATCTAGGTGGTGACTTCGTCGATCACCTTTGTGAATGAGCCGTAATACATCAAAATTGAGAAAAAAATTGCGGATTATTTTTTTATAATTTATTAACCTTTTAGAAAATTAGCAAAGGCTAGTTCATATTTTTACAAATCCATTGCAAGTAATATTTCTCAAGGTTAAGGATATCTGCTGCAATAGAAATAATAATTGCTACGCCGAAAAAAAAGTTTGGTAATATCACACTAAGCTGCGGTCGCGGGTGACGAAAGAAATATTGGGGCGATTGAACAAAATGTTTGTTAAATCCAAGTACCTATTTGTTGAAGCAACTAAATATTCGTTCAATGAACCAAATATTCGTTCAATCAACTAAATATTCATTCAATCAACGAAATATTCGTTCAATCAACCAAATATTCGTTCAATCAACTAAATATTCGTTCAATCAACTAAATATTCGTTCAATTAACCAAATATTCGTTCAATCAACTAAATATTCGTTCAATCAACCAAATATTCGTTCAATCAACCAAATATTCGTTCAATCAACTAAATATTCGTTCAATCAACTAAATATTCGTTCAATCAACCAAATATTCGTTCAATCAACTAAATATTCGTTCAATCAAC